>CABHPH010152713.1:0-52967 GCA_902168325.1 Peromyscus nudipes
TGTTTGTTTCTACTCTTCTCTAAAGAAATTTAACACTATTGATCTTCTAATAGTCCCAGTTCAATTAAAATTTAAAGCTGACTTTAGAGTTGGAGAATGGCTCTCTCCTTCTTTAAACTCAAGCATGTTGTTAAAAGGAAAATGCAAACTCACTGTATCATGCCAGAAGAAGAGCCATCTTCTGCTATGGGACAGAAATAAAATAAAAAAGCAAAATTAATTAAGGGACTATTCTATTACTAATCTCAACTCTTTGATTCTATTCTGATTCTTTAAACTGTTCTTAAAGTATGAATTTTATATCAAAGTTTACAAGATTAATATATATATATATATATACTCTGTTTAGATATGAATGGTCATATAGAGTACTAACTAATTCTAGAAAGAAAAAAGGCTTCAATTAGCTGCATATATGTCTTTGTGTTCGAGTCTCTTATCAGTTTTCTGCAGGAATTCACGGCCAGGCCTAATATCAACTGAAGTCTCCAGAAAGAAGATGGGGCCCCACAACAAAAACAATTCCACGTGGACAATAATAACATCACTAAGCTGACAAACATCATCTGCAGATCAGCTTTGAACTACAAAATGCTCAGAACAATTTTGAGAGGGCTGACTGAGATGATCCAGTCTCAAAGACTACTTGAATAAGGACTTGAGATAAATCCTGAACTTTGGTATTATACACAGACTGGATAATGAAGGATATAGTTACCTTTCCTAGAATTTGACAATTAACCTAAAATTTTTCTTTTCAGAATAAGATACCTTCGCCCATACCCAGCAGGAAGCAATTTTAAGAATACGACGCCCACATTCCCAAAGAGGTGGTGTGGGACGGGTGGTTTTTTGGTCTTTTAATGGGTTTTGGGTCTGGGATAATTTTCATTGTTTAGAGGGTTTGGTTACAAGTTGTTATCAAGGGTTAGGAAAAGGTCTAAGCAAAGGAGGTTAGATTTAAGGTTTTTGTTTAAAAAAAAAAAGAGAAAGAAAGAAAAGAAAAAGACAATTGCTAGTTTTAAATACTTTACATTGGATTGGATTGTTTTACATTATATACAAATTATATATATTGAAATTGATATTGTTAGGAAATGCTATATATATATTTCTAATTGTACTTATACCGTTCATTTAACAAAATAATGCAAATTGCTGATTCTTGAATGTTATTATTACCAACTATTAGTATATAAAGAAATGAAAATTAGTAGTTAGACATTACAATAGAACTTGTAATTATATTAGGTATATTTTCAAAATTGAGCAGATATATTTTTGATTGACAGGTCATCTTCAAACCCTTCAGAGATCTACAGAATATGGCATTTAAAATGTTTTAATAACTTAGAAAAATTTTTCTTTTTTGTTATGACTATGAGACATGTCGGCTCCTGGCAGTACCAATCTACTTCAGAGAGAACATGGGCATTGAAGAAACTGCATATGGAGTTAACTTTCAAATGTTAGCCACTGGACAACAAAGTATCCTCGAATCAACTGCTCACAACAGGACAACATGGACAGACAGAACATGAAACAAAGGACTACCGATTCTTGCCAAAACAAGTGTGGTTATGAATTTATCAAAAGGCATCTTCTAAGGCCAGGACAATATGGCACCATCCCTGAAGTGGCCTTTGCAATCCGGAAAAGGTACAGTGCCCTTTCCTTTGAAGGCAGCTGAACAGGCAGGGAGCCGATGACTTCTGATGTGCAATGGAACAGCAGCTGAAACAGTTATTCTTGAAGAGTAACTAAGCTCACGCCTCTCAATAGCAGACTGGCATTTAATAGAGGGATGTGGAGAAGAACGGGATGCTGAGATGAAGCCACACATACACAGTCAAGAAGAATGGACAGCTGAATTAAAAAACCATCAACAATTTCCAGAATTTAAAATCCTGAATCAGGACATGACACTAGTGGAATTCAGGTGTTTCTGGTACATGGACTGCTCTCACCCAAGGTGAGGTTGAACTGTTGACCTTGTATACGACCTACTTCACAAATGAGTCTGTCAGATACGTTAAGCCTATAGGCTGAAGATGATGCCCCAACACTGCGGAGAAACCTCAGGTGACTGTCCAGGCGGCTGGCTGTTTCTGTCAACTCACAATTTTTTTGGAAGCTGCTTGCATGCACTTCCTGTTTTCATTTTTGTTAGGTAATATTATTTCCTTCTTGGGTCTCTGAGGGAGTTGAAGATTATTTAGTTATATTTAAAGATTAATTAATTATAGTTGAAGATTAGTTAGTTATAGTCGAAGTTTAATTAGTTATATTTAAAGATTAATTAATTATAGTTGAAGATTAGTTAGGATAGAAAGGAAATAGGTACATTTTGGACTTACCAAAACAGGATAAGTAATGGAATTATATTCTCTGAATTTGTCAAATACAAATGGACTAGACATTGTTTAGGTATTCATCACTTGTATATATTGTATATAGTTATTGTACTTTTGTATATAGTTTTTCTTATATTAGGTACAACTTTCTTTTTTTTGTCTTTTTATTAAATTAGAAAGGGGGAGATATAGTGGTATTCTATTTGTACTGAAATGTGATTTTATTTGTATGTTAATAAATAAAGTTGCCTAGAGGTCAGAGCTATTAGCAAGCCATAGCGAAAGCCAGGGCGGTGGTGGTCCACGCCTTTAATCCCAGCACTTGGTAAGGGGCGGTGGTGGTCCACGCCTTTAATCCCAGCACTTGGTAAGTAGAACTAGGTAGATCTCTGTGTGTTCAAGGATACAGCCAACATTGGAGACACACGCCCTTAATCTCAATACCAACTATAGAAGACTTGGACAGTGACAGACGACAGTGACGAAGCAGTCACGTAGTTGGGTTTACAACCAATGAGAAGGCAGAACAGAACTCCTATTTAAAGACAAACACACAGGGGGTAGTCCCTTTCAGAGAAATCTCTTGGTGGGAGAAGCTAGCTGGCAGAAAAGCGGGTAAGATTCTTAGCTCTGACCTCTTTGGGCTTTCATCCTTACATTGGCTTTGTGTTTATTATTTAATAAGGCGGTTGGTTACATCTACACTTAGAGGTGGTACTTATTTGTTAGAAATTTTATTATTTTGTAAACATTGAAAAACTCCCCACATTTCCCGTTGCATGCATGAACATTGATAGAAACAGCGGAAGTGAGGATTAAGATCTTATTTACTAATATTACCTTTGGATTGACTTCTTGCTCAATGCCTGTTGGCTTGTCACAGCTACAAATAACCTATGATATTAATTCCATGCTTTTCTCCTATGACTCTGAGGAAAATTAGGCAGAGTTTACAAGAATACAAGATATCCAAATAATGTAAGAATCTGTAAAACTGGCAATCTTCAAAGGGGCAGAACCATATTCATTCAATTTTATAATAATATCTTAAAATTGACTAAACCTCCCCATTATCATCACAAGCAAATTCCTAGCAATTCATTGGAAATATCAAGGGACTTTGTCAGGAATTGATGACAATAGTTGAATTATCTTGGTTCCTTGCAAAAATTTACTGAATAAAGAATGACTTACTTGAGATTGAAAGATGACAGGCCTTAGATATGTTGAAATGAGTTAATTTGATGTCACACTGTATTTTGAAGAAGCTATTCTTAGTCATCTTATGTTGATCTCTGTGATCCAACCTAACTCTTTAAATAATCCTAATTATAGGCTGTTGCTTTCTTTATACCGTGTTCTTTGTTATAAGAATTCAAAGGCTTGGGACAAACAACTTTTGAGCAAACAAATGATGCTCTTAATTGGCAAATCACTTATGAATTCCATCTTCTGGGGTCAAATTTCAAAACTATCTTGTCATTGTAACTTTTTTCTGATATCTTTTCCTCTCTTTGCTTGAGAAAAAAATTTACCACTAAGCTGAGCAGCAATCACTTTTTTGAAGGCTTGCTTTAAGCCAGACAGCTTGATAAGTACACTGACATTTCTCAGGGAAATTTTTTGAAACTTCTAGCATTTTCATTTGGCCATTGATTAATTGTTCTTAGAGAAACTAAGTGACAAGACAGATTCATGAAACTTGTTGTTAAACAAGTATAGACTCAAAACTATTTCTTTTTCCCTTCAAAACAGGCCTCTAAAAAAGGTGACAATCAATTCAATTCATGTTACTTAGCATACATTTAGTTTTCCACTAAGTTTTTAATTTCTAGGAGTCATTCTATATTTTGAAAAGATATTTAACTACTAGACAGTAGAAATTTCTGTATTTAATATTTGATTGAATTTATTGAAACAATTACACAATCCAAAATACTTCATAAGAAAAACAATTCTAACTACCAATAATTAAGTGATTTTTATAGTTTTTGTTTTTCATATATTTTAATGATTCCTTTGTTTCTTCTCAGTTCATTTTTATTTTAATATGTTATTAACATAGTGTCCTTTGGTACAATCATGTTTAAGATGTTTAAAATTGCTAATGTTCATTAAAAGTTATCTGTATTATTTTATCTAAAGACATGAATTATCAAATATTTCATCTTTTCATAATGATAGTCTGTCTCAGTTCTGTATTTCTCACACTGTTACATCATTTAATTTTACTAATATCATTTTTTGTGAAAGTCACCTAAGTCTGTGGGTCCTAATTCTTGACTGCCAACGTAAACCAAATGTTCCCAAATGTCAAAAGATGAAATCTTTAAAAACAGCCTTCAAATAGTTACAGTTTATCATAGCATATGCCTCAGTTAATAATATAAGTTAGCTTTAAAAACTTAGGAATTTCAAGGTTCTAAACTTTCTTGCCTTTAGGCTTTCTTCAAGGCAAGACATTTCAATTCAAAAACACATTATTTTTAGAAGAATTCATCATCATCCTAAAAAATGTAGTTGATACTTTGTATATTTAAAGGAAAAAATTTCAAACTATTCTTGCCTTGAATAAAATTTGTGAAAATAAATGATTTTTAGTGTCTTTGGCAAGTTGAGACAGGCAAAACCCTACTTTTCTCCTTAAAAAGTTTCTCCAAGCTTACTCATTTTAGAGTTTCAGTTTTAGGGCTGTCCATTACCATAAGGACTACTGTATGTACATCAGCAAGACCACAATTGCCCAAGTCACAGCCAACCTCTATTTAATTATGTAGCCTTTAATCTAGTTTTTAGATAAGGCACATTTCAAATTCATTATAAAATGATAATACTAGAATCAGGCAAATAATATGTATTCAATTTTTAATGAATATAAGGTTTTTCAAAATACTAGAAATAGAAGGATTGTGAAGTTTCTCAATTAAAAAAGATTTATTTTTATTTTATATGTATAAATTAGTGTTTTGCCTACATGTATGTGTATGCACCACATGCATTCTTGGTGCTTATGAAAGCCAGAAGAGCATATTGGGCTTCATGGATATGGAGTTATAGATAGTTATAAGCAATTGAATGGATGCAGAGAACCAAACCCAGATCCTCTGGAAAAGCAGCAACTGTTTTAACAATTAACCATCTCTTCATCCCAAACTTTTTCACTTTTTTCGAAGCAACTCAAATTAGGTTCTGGATGTCCAGCAAGAAGTTTATGGGTAAGCCATAAAGCCATGGATATTTATCCAGTTATAGAACAATCTGGGGCTACAAAAATCCAAGAACATTGGCAGGAAACTTGTAGGTTGGCCTGGAAAATACATTGTGTAAACATTTGTGGTGATATTTTATTTGTATGTTATTAAATAAAGTTTGCCTGGAGATCAGAGGACATAGCCAGCCATAAACAAAAGTCAGGCGGTGGTAGGACACGTCCTTAATCCAATCACACGGCAGGCAGAAGTCTCTGTGTGTTCAAGGACACAGCCAAGTGTGGTGACACATGCCTTTAATCCCAGTATCAACCATAGAGACCTGGAGATCTGTACACATAGGCAGTGAAGAGTAAGTGAGGTAGCTGGGCTAAGAGCCAATGAGAAGGCAGAATAGCAAGGCAATAAAAGCCTAGGTTAGACAGGAAAATTTTGTTCTCTTGGGAAGCTACAGTAGCATGGCGAGCTAAGGTTAGCTGGTGGCTATTCCTATTTCTCTGATCTCTAAAGCTTTCACCCCTGTATTTGGCTCTGTGCTTCTTATTTAATAAGACTGTTTAGAAATTCGTCTACAAACATTCACTGTTTGGGCTTTCTTCTGGTCACCATATAAAATTATCTTATTGATATAGTATTAAGATATCAAATATCAGCTTTATTGATTGATTGATTACTGTCAGTACTGGAGATTGAACCTCAGATCTTGAGAGTCTTACGCAAATCATTCTACCCTTGATCTATATGCCAACCTCCCAATAAGATATCTTAAGGAAATATTTTAGGTGAATAACTAGATAAATACTAAGAATTTAGAGGTAAAATATTGGTGTAATACAAATATGTGATACCTACAATTAGCAAGTGGCTTTAAAAAATGTAACTGATTTTATTCTTCTGAAAGGCACATAAATTCTTCTTGTTGCCTACTTAGGTTTGAGCTGTAGGATAGGATGGCAAGCCACTGAAACATTTTTAGAACAGAATATTAAGGGAACATTCCCAAAGTTTCTGTTTCCTTTTTTCTTTTTTTTCTTGTAACTTCATTTTTTTCATTTTTTATTTCATAAAAGGAGAATAATTATACTAAAATATTAAAATGTTCTGAAGGAAAATACATTGTTAAATAGAAGATACAAAGTACTAAGGGAAGCAAACTATTTGTTATTAATAAAGTTTGAATGAATGTCAATGAACATTAAATGTGAATGTAAATGGATAGAAAGATGTGAATAAAATGATTCCTGGAATAACTTCTGAGACTAGAACTATTCTTATTTATCTAATGTAAAATTTTTAAATCATGTCATTAGAAGTAAACATTCTGAAATACTGAAGAAACTTATGATATGTGTAATGTGGCTAAACTATCTGGAGAATGAGAAGACTCATGGGAAACAATCTTTAAAGACTATTAGAAAAGTACAAATGAATGAGACAAGGGAACCATATGAACTACACAGTTGAAAAAATGTATACAGTTGTACTACCTATATGAAAATTATTTCATGGTTTATTTTACTCTTCACATTTGTTACAGTATCATTGTGTACTTTATCTGCAATACATCATCATGGTATTTCTAAACAGCAAAAAACCTAGGATAATTAAACACAAAATAGAATGAAAAATATCGTTCTTTACTTCTATAAAATAATGATCATTATTTCAGTCTTAATTACCATATATGTGATAAAAAAAAAACTGCTCTTAAATGAGACATTCTACACTGAGTAAAGTTTGTAAAAGGGCAACAAAATTATTCAAGAAGTAATGGCCACTGGGTCACAAGTGAGATGATATCCTCCACAGCCAAATCTTTTTCCAGATAAGCAGGGCCACCACTGATTATGCAAATATATAGATAGAATTTTAAACTAGAAATTCAGTCTTTCAGAATATTGTTTGGTGTGGACGAAACATACTATCCATTAAAGTCTCCACACATGATGATCACAGTACAAAACTGCACTGGTGTGTGTGTGTGTGTGTGTGTGTGTGTGTGTGTGTGTGTGTGTGTTACAGTGTAGGAAACCCAGAGCCATGTACATGTACATGCTCAACAAATACTCGGCCTCTGAAGTAGAGTCCTTCACAATTTATTTATGAATGAATTGTTTTACAAGAAACTGATATAAGCTAATAATATATTTAGTCCTTTGTACACTTGTTAGAAATCATATTTTTTACTAGTTGTAAAGGTGTATGATATAATTGCTATGTTAGATTAAGGACAGTAAGAAACCACTTATGCAGTCAAAGTGAGCATAGCTATTTGGTGGGTGCAAGCTTAGTGTCTCCCCCATCTCTTTTTTCCAACCGAGTTCAAGTTTTCAAAGACAGCAAATTCTCTCATCATGAAAGCTTGAGGCTGCATGAATTATGGAGGCAAATGCTTCATATAAGTATAGATTAAAAAAATTACAACTCTTCAACCTGGAGAAATAAAAGTCAAGAAGGGATGTTACAAAATCCATAAATTCAAAAATATTATGAGAGAATGGAGATGAATATTTTCAGCAATGTGAGAACGTTTGAAGAGGCTGTCCCTAGAAAGTCACAAAAGACACTTTTTAGAACTAATAAAAGCCACTTCCATTTTACAGAGTGAGTTGTAAAACTCTGGAACTTAAAACTCCGAAAATGATCCGTGTTGAGGGTATAAATAAACCCAAAAGATGAGAGAGAAAATTCATGGCTTATAAATCTGCAACAAATTGAAGAAAAACTAGGATACAAGACTGATATGTCTCTAAGATAGGAACTTTATTAATATTTTAAATAAAGTCCAGTTTCTTTGAAGTTCTCCCAGACCTTGAACTCTGCATCTTATCTGCTTAACTTTTCTAAACGGTGGATTATTGCAGTTACAATTAAACAAGAAAGGCTAATCCTATACTGTCATTCCATATGAATAAATATTGGTATTTTATTGACCTTGGAATATTCTTAATAATCAGTCAGTGTTATTAATAAACTAGTTAAATATGTATTTGGGCAGGATGTTTTAAAAACATAAGGCTATGTACATTTTCACTTTTATTTTGCGCTAAATTTTAAAGAAACAGAATAAGAGTTTTAATGATTTCCATGTCTATTGCTCTAGTTCACCTCATTTTTAGACAGGCATGCTGTAAAACTTTCTAGGTGTAGCTTCTGGCTCCTTTAGGAAATGCAGTCTCTTAGCAAATTCCCTGATTCTCTGAGTTTTATCATCTAGCTGGCCCTTCTTTTTCCATGTTCTCTGAATCTTAGGATGGGAGTTGTTTTTGTTGTTGATGTTGTTTTTATTTTTACAAGTATTTGTTGGGACTTGACCCCACAAGAGAATGGCTTTAAAAACATGTAATATAGAGAACAACAATAAAGTAGAGCGTATGAGATTCATTGATTACAAAACATTTCTATTTTATGCACTACTGGCTGGTGATTAATCATCTTAACATCTGATAGAGCTTGACACCGAGACACTAAATTTCCCCAATGGAAATGAAGGTCATTGCTTTCTCTCTGGCATGAAAGGACTTCCATAACATTGACTCTGCTGGTTTTTATTATTTGATCAACTATTAAGAAGACATAGGGGTTGGGGATTTAGCTCAGTGGTAGAGTGCTTGCCTAGCAAGCGCAAGGCCCTGGGTTCAATCCTCAGCTCAAAAAAAAAAAAAGACATAAAGGGAGCTATTTTACCTTGTTGATAGGCACAAGTATATATATATATGCTTTTGTTCAGAATATTTTCAAATAAGATTATTACAGTAAGAGATGCAACTCTAATCTATTTAACAGAACCCAAGTAAATTTCTTGCTGATGTTTCATGACGCATACGGTTCAACACAGAGACAATAGTGAGACTCACAGAGCACTGTTAACACTTTACTTCACAGTCCCTAGAATACAGATTAATAGTAAAGTTTTAATTTTTTTCAGCAATAAAATGAAAATAAGGGTATCTTCTTTTGAATCTGTCATGGTAATTAAGTATAGTAAGTACTTTTCTGTGATAGAGAATATTGTCTCTCCAATTCTCTCCCTTTCTCCCTCACTTCCTCAAACAGCTAAAGGAAACATATTCAACCTCACATTTTGACTGGCACCGTGATCACATTATTTCCAGAGGTATTTGTTTTATTCATGAATGCGTGTAGGTAGACTCTGGTGATAAATGCATATATCATCATGTTCTCATTCTGATGCTACCTTAAGCAGCCATGTATTTGCAGTAGACACTGCTGAATGAAGACAACAATTTTCCCACATTCAATTCTCCTTGCTTGGTCGCAAGTGTTCTTATGACACCCAAGTGTTTGAGTACAGAAAAGCTGAATTTTATGAATGGCTTTAGAATGAAAATGATTTTCAATAAACATGAGTCCTTACATGTATCAACTGCTAATACATATGCATGAATGCAGCCTGATGCAATTGAGTAGAAACTGCAAGCTCAAACACATTAAGTAAACTCATGAAAATGTAAATTAGTATTGGCTGTTTTCAGTAGATTTTTTTTCTCAGAATTTTACAATTGAATTATTTCAGAATCTTGTAATTAAAATTCTTAATTCACATCAACCTAGGAGAAAGCAAGTTTTGGACTTGTATACATTGTTTTTAAAAATGTAATAGGCACTTTTATAAGCGAGAAAAGAAAAATGCTGGAAAGTTGTATGCCTACAAATGTTATTTTCTGTATTTGTGTGACTTACTGAAGTAGGTCTCAGGGAACGTTTTAGCTTCCATTTGCAATTCTTTGGTAAATACATAATGCACATATAAAAGTCATCTATTCCTTATAGTGTATTAATAGCTGCTTCATTTGTATCATATGAGGGAAAAGTCAAAATGTATAAATTACCAGAGTAGAAAGTATAAGTCATTGTTGTTATACTATGAATTAGTTTTCTTCAGCAATTGTCATGCATAAAATTTTAATAATATTAGGCTTTTTCTTAAGGAGAAAAAACTTTTGATTTCAAAGAAATTGTTTTATTGTAAAAAAATAATAAAACTACATATAAGTATAAATTTGTACTTATACACATACTGTCATTAAAATAATACAGTGTATGTATATATATCCATAATGTAATACAACTCAGCAATATAATGGATGAAGTCCTATTGTTTTCAGTCATCTGGTATATTAAGTGAGATAAGCTACACACAGAAAGACAAATATCTCATGGTTTTATTTACATGTGGAATTTAAAGAAGCTGAATTCTTAGAGGCAGAAGATGGGAGATCGTTGCCAGAGACTGACGAGAGAAACTGAAAAAACAAAAGGCAAGGAGAGATTGATCAATAGATAAAAGACACAGTTAGGAGAAATAATTTGTGTGCTCCATTGTATAGTAGGGCAATATAGTCAACAATACTGTATTATTTTTAAAAATCCAGAAGTATAGACTCTGAATGTACCCAAAAAGAAGTAGTAAGCACATGGCTTTATGGATATGTTAAATAACTTGATTTCACTATTAAACAATGTATATATGAACAGGAACATTTCATTCTGGGAAAAATCTTATTCAAACTAAACATATTCAGAGACATCTTAAATAGATCCATGTTTTGAAAAAATTCATAACTGAAATATAGATTTCTTATAAATGCCTTGCTTCTTCATAGTCTAGATATCAACCAAATTTCCCCTAGATTCTGAACCCATAAAAGGCTATAAATTCAAGGGATAATGAAAGTGATTCTGAGATAAATACATCACAAAAGTATGAATACGAAAGAAAATTCATTGTTTCACTATAGGCAGGTATTTCTATTAATTTATGGAAGTGTTTGTCTTGCTTGTAAAATTCTATTTTTATGGAATAGAGAGTTATTGCTGCTATAAGATGTAAAAAATGGCTAGACACCAGAGGAAAATATAATAAGGACATTTGGGTTAAGAATACGATAATATCCAGTGCTTTCACTAGGAAGCTAGAAAAGTTATTGTAGCTGGTTTTCTTTTGTATAGCAAATTGGAGAATTCTTACTATTAATAAACCTAATGATCTGAAAACTGTCATAGACACTTGTGATCCCTTTAAATTAAATTAAAACCATTGCTGAAATTCCTTGATTTTTTTCCTATCTAGAAAATCATATCCATTTGAATTGAGTTTTAAATATACCTATGGCTTTGTCCTGGTATAGGAAACCGAACAAAGAACTGTTGAGAAAAGAAAGGCACACTATACAAAACTATCCATCAACTCAGTATTCATTCCACCTGTATTTAGAACAGAACCCCGATTCTGACACTTTAGGAAAGTTCCCAGTCGAACGCTTGGTTTCTCATTCTGTTTGCCATTGAGGGTGGCCTCAGTGGCACATTTTGGACCAATAAAACGCAGAAGAACAATGTCATTCAATGCCCCCCAGGAGAGCAACTCATTCTCAGATAAAGAATACAGGGACAGATTTAGCTGTCGGTACCCTTTACTCTATCCCCTTCCTTTATCTTCTGTGATGCTTTTCTGACGCTTAGCAATGCAGGAGCCATGTTGCAACTGAGGATAAAAGTCACATTTCAAAGGCTAGAGGCCCCATAGGTAGATGGTCGCTGAACCACTGGGATATCTTAGGGCCACTGCTCCAGTCCTGAACTCTTTATATATAAAAAAATAATAAATCACTTTTTGAATCTCTCCTGTTTCTTTCATCTTTTATAGTGTCAAATAAGGAAAAGAAATAAAAAGGGGAGGAGGAAAAAAGTGGGATGAAGACCGTAAATCTGTACAGTTTAGAGGAAATGAAAGTTTTTAAAGTAGGCAAATAATTAGGAGCCTAATCTTCATACTCCAAAAATGACTCCAACAGTTTAGGCGGTGACATCTGCAGTCTAGACAAGAAGTGGAAGGGTGACGCTGAATCAGCTCCTTCATAAGAAGTCAACGTGGAATTCAAAGAAATGTACATAAGCAAAATAGTAATGTGTCCATTACTTTCCTCAAGGGGGCATGCAGAATGTCTCTTTACCTGGCCATACCACCACCGAAACAAATGTAGGCATCCCATCTGTTAGAGAAGAAGAAGGGAAGGATATGGACTATACACCTGGTACATTCTTGTACTATCTTAATCTCATAACAGTGTAGATTTTAAAACATTTAAATACTATTCTCTCTGCATAATTTGGGATATTTCCATGTTTCAAATTTTAATCTCAAGTTCACCAGATTCAAATTCTAATCTTCACTGGAATTGCAATAGCAATTATGGATCGAGGAGGAAGAAAAACATGATCTGCTTGTTCTTTCTAGCATTCTGTACAATGCAGATGCACTTGTGTGGCTCAAAAGTACTGTTTCTGTTCTTTAGTTTAGGAGCACAGTCTTTAGATGGGCACTGCTCTAAGCCTCCTTCCTACAAACTTTCATTCATCACTTCTTTAAAAATACAGCTCTTTGGTTCACCTAATGCTTTTAAAACATGCTCACAGATTCTCTGACATTTCTGTCAGGGAGAAAACACTGAAGGAAAATCAGTGATGCTGTGTTCGGTCATTGAGTATATAGCAAATTTGTTTGTAGCTGTTGGAACAGACAGTCAGGAAGACAGCTGTCCTCTTATATGCTTCTCACCTTTCTAATTTCCTGTTTCTTCTTCCTTTGTGAACATCAGGGATTTTATCTCCTCAAAGCATTTACATTGAAATAAGACTGTATTTGGGGAAAATACATAGTCTTAAATTTTTCTTTCAAGAAATCTTGCTTAAAACATTGAAAGTCAATAATATTATATGAAAGGAAACAAACTCTCTGGGATCAGTGTGTTTTGTGTGTCTAAGGCAAACATTCTCTACTACTGGTTCACTTTAATAATGATTATAGCTGATTCAATTCCTCTTTCACCTCTTCAGTCAGTGAGAAATTGCTTAACATTATATAAGAAGCACCATACTCATTTATCTAAGATTTTTATTTGCCATGTCCTGTGACATTTAAATACTATGTTAAATCTCTTTTCTGTTAATTTTGCTTTTAAATTTTACGTTCTATATTTACCATAACTAATTTCAATAGTACTTCTCATTCAATTTTACTAAGTTATTAGATCTGTAAAATCCTGTTCTTCTCTATTGAATAGATTAAAAATCATTTGTTTCTGTATTCTGTTTGTGTGTGTGTGTGTGTGTGTGTGTGTGTGTGTGTGTGGATGTGCCAGGCATGTATATTAGTAGGGATGTATGCATGTAAATGACCACACATGTAGAGGTCAGTAATATACGTTGGGTGTTCTTCAGGAACTGTCTACATTTTTTTCAGAGTTTTTATTGTTTTTTTATCTTTTTTGTATTTTAATATAATTACAACATTTCTCCATTCTCTTTCCTTCCTTTAAACTCTTATCTATACACCTCCCTACTCTCCTTCAAATTCTTGGGCTTTTTGTCATTAATTGTCATTATGTGCATACATGTATTTGTATATACATGCGGATTCTTAAATATAAGCTGTATAATGTTACTTGTAGGTCTGTCAACCTTTTGTATTGAGACAGAATGTCTCTCTGTAACTTGGGGCTTCGTTATTATGTTAGACTGTCTAGCAAGTGAGCCCCAGAGATTTTGTCCGCTTACCTCTCCAACGCTGGAATTCTGAGTATAATCATGATCACCTGGCTTTATACATGAGTGCTGCAATCAAATTCAGATCATTCACATGTGGTAAGTATTTTTCCATTTAAACCAAACCCAGCCCCGATGATGTCTTCTTTGTACAACCTGAGGAAATTTACTCTGTCACCTATATTCTCTTTGAAGTTTTAGATACATTACTTGTTTTAATTTTAAGGCAAAGTAAAATGCTTTTAAATATTCACTATCTTTCCATAATGGTTTAAAAAAATGTAGTTGTAAAAGTTAGAAATTTGAGGTGAGAAATTAAGGAGTGACTGGCTTTGAGTATTCATAAGTGAAGCTGTGTTCTTAAGAATGAAATGAAGAAAACAAGTGGCAATGAAGATTATGGAATGGAGGCTTTTAAAATTGGGCTTGGTAGACTAATAGCTATCCAAATAGATATGCATATTTTTTCTGGGGCATAGCTTGGAGTAATGAGAGAGGTGTTAACTCAGTTTAATTTCTGAGTGAATGCAAGAAAGCAAATAAAATAAATAAATGCATGGGCACAGTGACACATACCTATGATAAAAGCACTGAGAAAGCTGACATCAGAGGTTTGTCATGATTTTAATGTCAGCCTGGGCTACCTAGTCAGTTCCTGGACACCCTGAGCTAGCAAATGAAACATTCTCTCTGAAACAAAAAAGCAAGTAAGCAAAACAAAATGTATCAGTTAGAAAGGAGGGAGAACACCGAATTTGAAGGAAGTATAACTTTAATGTTGAAGAATACTGATAGACTTTGCAGAGGACACTAAGAAGAATGTCTCATGCCTCTGCCTCAGGAGTTCATGGTCAAAAATGTGAAGTTAGAGAAGAATCTTTCCTCTGATAGAGGCTGCAGAAAATGTTGAAATTTCTAAGAGAAACTCCTGTTTGAGTTGAGGGATAAAATAAACAGAAATTCATATTAATAGACTATAAAAACAGTGAACTTTAATATGCAGTACTCTGAGATTGTATAAGGCATAAGACATAGGAGACTTTTAACAGAGATGTGTTAGATAGAATAAAGAGTCATAAGGAACTATAGTCACAAGAGCTATGGATGAAGTCAACCTCTATATATCAAAGTACTGGTGACATGACTGATTGAAAGAGTGAATGTCTCTGAATGGAGCAAGATGAAAAGAGGATGCCAGTGAAACATTCTGGGATTATGTTGAATTGGCAGGTAGGATAAGGTCAGTAGGCTCTGTACCATTTGAGTTTAAGTGTGACAGAGCAGCCAATACCTTTTCCTGTTCCATGCATTCAGAAGCTGTGTGTTGTTACTTGTATCATTATTTGAACCCATAATCCTATCAGTTGTTGAGACAAGATTCAGGAATACTTTAAAGTGGCCGTATCAAAAAGGTAGGCATTGATCAAGCCAGACTACATGCTTCTCTGTGTTTTATCAAGACTGAGGATGAAAACTACCCTAATTGTCTGATAAAAATGTTATGAGGTCAAGAATGAACTGAAGTACTGTAAATTTCCCTGCCCACCACGGAGGGGACAGTTCAGGCCACTGAGAACTAACAGCAGCACTTAAAGGGGTAGATTGTTTGGTATCCTTTGATAGGCTTTGGGAGGCAGCCCCCCCCCTTTCTGAAAAGGGCAATGCTAGAGTAGAAATCTCCCATGAAATTATTCAACAAGGGTATCTCTTCCCCTGATGTCCTTTGCTGTTTGATATCCTCTTCAGCAGGCTTTGTGGCTATTACACTGTACTTTTTCAACATTAATATTCCCATTTTATTCTTTAAATTACCCACTAAGAATGATATAAAAGTTATTTCCAGTACATTTTCATTTAAGGATAATGATCACTAATGACTATAAAGCTGAGATTTCCTCAGCTCAAAAAGCCTGAATATAGCTAAAGAAGATTTTCAGGGTTGGATATTAATGATAAGTATTGAAGATTAGCTTCAATAGGGTATAAGATATTTAGGTGTCTAAGTTGTAATGAAAATTAAAATAAAACCTATACTTCTTAATAGTTCTAGGCCAAGTAGTGCTTATAAACATACCATTTTTGTATTTATGGATGTGTCCATACAAAAAATTTTAGCAGCATTTTTTTTGAAATAGCAATTTAAATGCTGCAGACCATCCTAAAGATATAGGCCTATCAGTGTCTCCATTTGTTAAGTATATGCCCCAATCTCTAATTTATAATTAGGCTATCTCTTCCAGTCGGTAATAACTGAAATTTGTGCCATGATTTCATTCATTAACTCTAATATTTTAATTATTAATTCTTAGCTTAAATTTGCCACGTTCCATAACATTACTTTGAAATCATTTTTCAAAAGAGGTGCTCTGCCTGGTTCCCTTTGCCATTTTGGTAAAGCTTGAAATCGTCTTCCTTTCTCTTCTTTTCAATAATTTTGCTACAAGCCCCCGCAGTTTCTTGCAAAAGTGCATGATGAACACTCACTATAGTCTCCCACTTTTCAGTTTTTAGCTCTTCTGGTTATGTTCTTCTGTGTAGTTAATGCCTTATCTGGACTAGATTTTGATGGACATATATCTTGTAACCACCAATAACATTCGTGTGTGTGTGTGTGTGTGTGTGTGTGTGTGTGTGTGTGTGTCTGTGTGTCTCTGTGTGTGTAAAAGTATATTTGATTTATGTTTCCAAGGAGAGATTCTGTAGTGGTAAGGGAGTCATGGCAGCAGACAGTCAGATATGGAAGCTGATAGCTGACCTCCTCAGCCATAAACATGGAGCAGAGAAAGTGAAATGGAAACATGGCAAGCCTACTCACTCTCAAACTCTCAAATCCAACCCAAGTGCCTTGCTTACTTAGGTAAAGAAACACATTTTAAAGATTCCACAGCATCCCCCAAACAGTGTTACCAACTAGTGGCTAAATGTTCAAATACATGAGTCTATAGGGGAAATTTCTTATAAACTACCACACTACTAAGCTGCGTTTCAGAGGTATTGTAATGATCAGTTCTGTATGAAACAAGAAAGAATTTATTTAATCCAATGATTAATTGTTAATTTGATATTTGACACATCAACTATTTGGCAGGAAACCTTTATCCTCAGAAGAGAAGAGACCTATTCTTAACTCTTCTTCTTGGCAAGGTGAAGGTAAGCTATATGGCAAATTTCCAAGCTTCATAAAGCAGTAATGTGCAGGATTAGTGGGGATTCATCAATAGATTAGTAGTGCTAATACAATATTCTCAGCTCACACTTAGACCTAGATTAATGTATGGCTATGTAGTAATTTATGTACTTCCCACCACCGCTTTCTACTTTTCTAACAGAGGTGGTTTCATAAGTAGAACTGAACAGTGTCTTAGAAATCTAGTTTCACCCCTAGATATATCAGCTTTGAATATGTAGCATGGGAAAAGATTTGCTCTGTCCCTCAATCCTAAAATATTAAAATCTGTCTTACATGACTGAATTTTGGATACAGAATCTGTTATCCCACTTGCAGAAAATATATTGCTTGGCATTCTCTGAAACCAGATGAGTTTCAAATTATTTGGCCCATATTTCTAATCTAGCTTGGTATCTTCTTGACACTAATGTTTAAAGGTGTCTCATTTTCTCAAGGTGTGTCAGAAACTAGGTAAGTTCAATATAAATTGTAGATTTGAAGTACAATTATGCCTGAAACTTTGGTAAAATGCCAAGTGGGCTATATCATGTGCTTTCTCTTTACCTCACAACCAATGATTGTATCTTACCAATCATCACACCTCTGTAATTATATGTATTGTGGCATGCCTACGGAAGGCTCGAAAGCTAACAGCCACATGTAAGAGAATATATACTATATTTTTGCGGTGTCTATATTAGCTCACTCAAGATGATTTTTCTTCTAGATCCATGAATTTCATGATTTTTTTAAAAACAGCTGAGTAATATTCCATTGTGTAAATGTACCACATTTTCTTTATCATTCATGGGGTGATAAGTGGTTTTCAATTTTTGTCTGAAGAAAGCAGCAATGAACATGTATAAACAAGTGTCTCTGTAGTGAGTGCAAATTCCTTTGGGTTTATGCCCAAGAGTGGTATAGATGAATCTTGAGGCAGATTTCTTTATCATCAGCATACAGAGTAATTGCTACACTGATTTATATGGAAACCTTATAGATAAGAAGCTTCTTTAAATATATCCATAAATGAAAATAATAGGGAGACAAATACTACATAGACATCTCTTTCCACCAAATTAAATCTCTAATGTCAGGAATGAGTTACATCTAGTTGAGTTGTTGGTCAATGGGGCTCCATGGAATTCCTGCTCCACCAAAAACTCAGGACATCCCCAAGACTCTTGGTTGCTCTCCACAAACCAATGGTAAACCCCATTGCTGAAGACAATACCTAAATAGCTCACTCCGCAGATGCCTAACTGTAGACTTCATACCTACTAAATAGTGTTGATGGCAAGTGGCTTTCTACCAGAGGAGAAATTTAAATTCTAATTTAGCCATAAACCCTTCAATCTTCAATGGGGACCTGCCTACATGATATGCTGGTACAATCGTGATGCAAAAGTTGTTTGAATAGGAATTATCTGTGAGATAGAACCAATGCCCAATACTTCCTGGGTTGTCCAGAACCTAGAAAAAGATAGCTCATGGGTCAAGTGGAAAAACCAATAATATTGTTCTTATAAATATTTGTAGTAATATAGTGACTTCTAAAGAAATTCTGCTATACTCATAGATCAGTGTCTTGCTAAGCCATCAACAGAGGAGCTTCCTGTGCAATAGATGGGAGCAAATATAAAGAGCTACAACTGTTCAATATGTGAATAATGAGAAACCTTGGTTGGAGCACTCAGTCTTAAAAGGGTTGTCTCCATCGAGCCTCTCCCCTGGGGTTTGTAGATGAATTTCTAAAATGGTCTTATTAAAAAAAAACATGGAACCAAATAAAGGGGTGAAAGCCTTAGATCATGGAAACAGGGAAAGTCACCAGCCAACCTTACCTCACCAACTCTGCAGCTTCCAAATGAGAGACTTCCTGTCTTACTAGGCTTTATATGCCTTGCATTTCTGCCCTCTCATTGGCTCTCTTAGCCCATTTACCTCATTTCTTCTTCCTACACAGCTCTCTCACTTTCTGTCTGTCTGTACAGACCTCCAGATCTCTATGGTTGGTACTGAGATCAAAGGCATGTGTCACCACACTTGGCTCTGTTCCCTAGTGTGGCCTTGAACACACAGAGACCTGCCTGCTAAGGGATTAAGGGTGTGTGCTGCCTGATTTTGTGTTTACTATAGTGGCTGGCTTTCTTCTGTTCTCCAGGCAAGCTTTATTTTATTAATGCACAAATAAGATATTACCACATTTCAGCACAAATAAAATATCACCACATTTTCCCTTTTTTGTCTAATTAAAAATAAAAAAGATTATAACTAATATAAGAAAAACTATATACAATAAGTACAATAACTATATCCAATATATACAAGTGATAAATATATCAACAATGTCTAGTCCATTTGCATTTGACAAATTCAGAGAAAATATTCCATTATCTATCCTATTTTGGTGAGTCCAAAATGTACCTCATTCATTTTCTATCCTAACTTATATTACCAACAGAAAACTATCTTATGATGTCTTTCAAACTTATACACTTAACACCTTTTAGTGAGTTTCTTTTCTGAATTTTCTTAATAAACTGTAACTATAACTATCTATTCTTCAACTCCCTCAGAGACCTGAGAAGGAAATAATACTATCTAGTAAAACAGGAAGTACAAACAAGCACCTTCCAAAAAAAAATGTGAGTTGACAGAAACAGCCAGCTGCCTGGACAGTCACCCAAAGTTTCTCTGCACATTGGGGCATCATCTTTGGCCTACAGGCTTAGTGTATCTGACAGACTCATTTGTGAAGTAGGATGTACACAAGGCCTACAGCTCGACCTCACATTTGGTGCGAGTATTCCATGTACCAGATAAACTTGAATCCTGCCAGTGTCCTGTCATGATTCAGGATTTTAAATTCTGGAAATTGCTGGTGTTTTTGGAATTAAGCTGCCCATTCTTCTCGGCTTGTGGGTGGCTTCATCTCCTTTACTAAATGCCAGTCTACCATTGAGAGACCAGACTCTGTCAGCCTAGTTACTCCTTCAAGAATAACTGTATCAGCTACTGTTCCATTGCACACCAGAAGCCATCAGTCCACTCCCTGTTCAGCTGCCTTTAAAGAAAGGGGTACCATACCTTTTCTAGATTGCAAAGCCACTTCAGCAATGGTGTCATATTGTCCTGGCCTCAGAGGACACCTGTTGCCAAAGCTGCAACCACACTTATCTTGGCAAGATTCGGTAGTCCTTTGTTTTGTGTCATGTTGTCCATTTGGACAGCATGCTGCCAGCAGTTGATTTGAGGGCACTTTGTTGCCCAGTGGCTAACTTTTGCCACAATGAAAGTTAACTCCATATGCAGTTTCTTCAATGCCCATATCTTTCCTGAAGTAGATTGGTGCTGCCAGGAGCAGACATGTCTCATAGTCATAAAGAAAGAAAAAAATCTTTGTTATTAAATCATTTTAAATGCCATATTTTGTAGATCTCTAAAGGGTTTGAAGATGACCTGTCTATCTAAAATAGGTCTTTGTTTGACCTTGAAAACATACCTAATATGACTACAAGTTCGATTGTAATGTCTAATTACTAACTTTCATTTCTTTATATCCTAATTGTTGGTAATAATAACATTCAGGGATTAGCAAATTGCATTACATTGTTAAATAAACTGTAGAGGTACAATAGCCTGAACAAAATAGAAATATATGTACAGCATTTTTAACAATATCAATCTCTCTTTCTTTCTCTCTCTCTCTCTCTCTCTATATATATATATATATAATTTGTATACAATATATAAAAATCCAATCCAATGTAAAGTTTTTAAAACTAGTAGTTGTCTTTTAAAAGTAGATTCAATAATCTACCTTTTTATCTATAGCATATCTATATCTCACTTTTTACTTTTCAGAGTAGATTCAATAATCTACCTCTTATTTATATCCACTTTTTTTCTTTTCTTTATGTTTCAAACAAGAACCTTAAATCTAATCTTTGTTCAACCTCTTTCTTGAAAATTAACAATAACAACTTGTAACCAACCATCCTAAACAATGACAACTATCCCAAACCTGAAACCATTGAGAGACTGAAAACCACCTGCCCCACCTCTTGGGAATATGGCTGTTGTGTTCTTAAAATTGCTTCCTGCTGTTTGTGGGCAAAGGTAACTTTAGGGGATCCTGAAAAGAAAAATTTTGGGGTTAATTGTCAAGTTCTGGAGTGGTAGCTGTATCATTTGCTGTCCAGTCTCTGCATAATGCAAAAGTGCAGGGCTTATCACAAGTCCTTGCTTGAATAGTCTGTGAGGCTGGATCATCTCAACTAGCCTTCTGGAAAATGTTCTGAGCAGTTTGTAGTCCAAAGCTGATTTTTGGGTGATATTTGTCAGCTTAGTGATATTATTATTGTCCACATGGAATCGTCATTGTGGGGCCCATGATCTTTCTGGGAACTTCAAATTTTTCTTTATCTGGGGTGAGCAAGATGTCTGACCATAGGTAATGGGATCCAGAAAGTTGGCTCATGCACCAGGGATAGATCCTGATCCCACTGCCAGGGGCCCCTCAAACAGACCCAGCTACACAATTGTCTCCCATATGCAGAGGGTCTAGATAGAGCATTTTTATTGTTATTTGTCCTTCTTCTCTCCCATTCCTTACTATTAACCTTCCTTCCACATCCCCAGCTAAAATCCCAGTACCAGGCTTGGGAGAGATCTGTTCAATCTGTTACTCAGGGTAATCAAAATGACTCACAAAACAATATAATTGATGTATTGCTTTTGCCAGGGATTGCCATGCATGAGATCCCCTAGAGCTAAAGATAGTATGCACTTTGAAAATAGGATTCATGAACACCTAGCTCTTGCCATATAGCTTTCATAGTACTAGAGGAAAATATACAAACTGACAAAGGGCAGCTTTTGATAATCCTACCCAGATGCAATGACTATGAACTACAATAATGGCCAGCATGACACTATGTCTCTAAAGGTGCAAGAGTGGCACTCATATCTGCATGGTAAGTAACAGCTGTTAAGTTGTACCTAACGTCTGTCCAACACAAGGAAAACCATGCGTAGATTGAGAAACCTAGCCAAATACCTAAAGCTAGTGAGGTCGTAGATCTTATAGGAGAAAGTACTACTGCCGCTTTGCTAGACCAGCATAATTCCTAGCTGTATTCTAAAACTTGTAGCATGAATCTTAAATGGTCTTATTAATAAAAACAAATCCGGAGCCAGGTATTAGGGTGAACGCTGAATGATCAGAGAGACAGAATCAGCCACAGCCACCTCACCTTGCCAGTTCCTCAGCTGATCCTGTTTCCTCAGACTGGAAGCCTCTGAGTCCTCATCCAGAATGGATCTCAGGTGAACTGCTGCTAGAAGCTGAAAGCTGAACCAGCTATTGTTCCTCATCCTCATGCTTTAAATACCTTTCTGCCTCCTGTCATTCCTTCCTGGGATTAAAGGCGTGAGTCACCACACTTGGCTATTTCCAGTGTGGCCTTGAACTCACAGAGATCCAGGCAGATCTCTGCCTCTGGAAAGCTAGGATTAAAGGCACTGCCTAACCTCTATGTTTAATACTGTGGCTGTTCTGTTCTCTGACCCCAGATAGGTTTATTAGAGTGCACAATATTTTGGGGAACACAATACCACCTCAAAAACTTATCCTTATAGTCACAAGTTAGAGTAGCTTTCACCACACTTTAAAGAAACTTCTCTTTGTAGCAACTAGAGTCCATTACAGAAAATCACAACTGGTCCTGCAGTGATCATCTGATATTGGGGAACACTTTCTCAAATGATATATTTACAACAGGACACCTGTACACAAGGTTCAGGGAACCTTATGAAGATGGGTAGAATGATCAGAAGAACCAGAGGAGCAAGACATTTTCTATGAGACTGTGACTCCTGGAAATGACGGGGAAGCTTCACATACATGACTAATTAAATAATACCTTCACAACAATGATAGCAATGGACATTTTGCTGATGAAGAGAAAATTTCATGTGGTTTTAGCCATAGACAAATAACTATAAGCATCTAATTACTGCTAAAGAGGGAGATATATTTTCTTCTAGGGAAGATCCTTCTAATTGGGTATCTAATACAAAGCAGTCAGCCATGAAATCAACATATTCAAGCAAAAAAAATGGTTGAAGAAGGTAGTATTTGTATATTTATGAGTATACATATGTCTATATATTTATATTATATATGTATGTATCTATACATGTGTTCGTGTGTGTGTGTGTAACAATAATAAAGAAAAGTAGGCCATTAATTTGAAGGGAGTGAGGGGGTGCATGGTAACGCTTAGAAGGAGGAAAAGAAAGGAAAAAGTGATACAATTTTATTTTAATTGAAAATATACACATTTAAATATTTTTGAGTAGCTTAATAAAACTTATTTTATAGAGTATATATATTCCTGTCTAGTATCAAAGACCATAGAGATCAAGGATGGCACCTAAGCTAAATATGTCCATCTGGTAACTGTCATAGTTTACATTGTAGATACTCTGCACATACAATGGGGAAAAGGATTCATATCAAGGGAAAATGAACATTTAGGTTAGAATAACGAGAAAAATAATTTGAAAATAAATCATTTGACTTATACTACTTTGTAAATGAATTAATATTCAATACTCTCTGAACTCTTTTTACAGAATTAGCCTTCACCTTGCTGAATAATTCAATTAGGTAATATATCTAAATTTCTGATCTTCTCAAAGATTCTCTTTACATATGTATTATAAAAAAGGCTTTTTTTATGTCCTACTGTGCTCAGCTTTGTGCCAAAAAGCTTCAAGTGAATCATAATATAGAATCAACTAAATCTTATTTTTTGTATGTATGTGCATTCATTACTGTGGTGTGTTTAATTTGGTGAACATACCAGAAACTCTATTATCCTGTGAAGGTACAGTTTATTGAATCATACGTGTCTTAAGCAAGGTGTACCTACCAGGAATATCTTTTAGAAGTTTGTTTGGATATTAAGATTCAGGATCACTTTTTCAAAGCATTAGTTTTTTTTTATGAATGCATGTATTTGAGATTTATTTACATTAAATCAAAGATGGCTAACAAGGGCAATTTTGAAGTATTTATACATCAACTAACTGCTGGCAGCTATAGAAACAATTTAATGAAAGTGTTGTTTTCTTGCCTGTTCTAACACCTTGCAAATTTAGAATTTCTGCAGAGTATCGAATTGATATGTGATACATGTAGATATTTTAAATGGACCATTACTTTGTCCATTCATTTTCATAATGGTCTACCTGCTCCTATCTAACTTTCAAATCTTTCTGGATAATAAAGTTAAACAAAAGTAATCCATTCAAATTCTCTTATCCTTATTTGGTCCTTTATTTTTCCTAAATTTCCTTTCTTCTCAACCTTGTATTTACTTTGTTTCATCTACAAATATTGATTCTTTATATTTGTAAAGCTATATAAATTTAAATTAAGAATATTGCATGAATCATCATTCAAAAGCACACTTCTATACACTCACACCAAATTTTCCAAAAAAAGTTAAGAAAACAATCCTCTTTATAAGAGTTCCAAAAAGAATAAACTCTTAGAAATAGCTTTACTTGGAGTATTAAAGATGTATACACTGAATCTAAAAATCACTGAAGAAAGAAATCAGATACATGTAAATGCTAGACCATGTTGTTTTCATACACTGAAGAAACTGAATACTGTTAAAGTATCTATAATATAAAAATGACCTTCAGATTCAATGATATTGTTACCAAAGTCCCCAAAGCACTTTTATTTTACACAAATGAAAAAAAAATAATGCAAAGTTTCAGGAATGAGATCAAACAGTCAAAGAAATGGTGAATAGAAATCAGAATTACACATCATTTTAAAAACTATTACAGAGCTGTAGTAGCCAAGTTGGTGTTGTCATAAAAAGTGCATATACCAACCAATATAACAATATGGAATTTCAGTGAACTAAAAAATGAATGTATCTATATCATATATAAATAATTGATCATCGGCAAAAGAACCAACAATAAAATCAAGGAATGGGTAGACAAACAGTGTCTGAAACCTAAATATCCACATGAAAAATGATGAAATTGAACCTTTGTTGTGTACTTAATAAGTACATTTGATATACTTTCACTTTAATGAGTATTTTTACTTGTACTTATACTTTAGTAAGTAAATCTCAAAATAGATCGAAGACAAACAACAAAATTAAAGACAAAAAGCAAAACAATGTTTTGGGCACCAGGTTTTACCAAAAAAGCATGAGTTCTAGGCCAGTCTGAGCTACAGAAGAGACCCTGTTCTGTTCAGAAAGCAAAAGCACAGAAACATATCCTTATGACGTACATATGACTAATAGTTACACCAAACAGTTCACAGCCTCATTAATCACCACAAATCTGCACATCAAAACGACAGCAATGCACATTCTTATTTCTGTTAAGATCAAAATAAATTTCAAACAATAACAAATGTGTTTGAAGTTGTGGAGAAAAGGGAAGATATTTACTTTTCTTTTTTTTAAATTAATGTTATTCATGTAACTATCATGGAAGATGATATAGCAGTTTTACAAAATTGAAAATAGTATCATCAGAAGATGCAGTAATACAAATCTTGAGTAGATAATCAATTGAAATGAAGATGCATGAGCGACATCACTATTCCTCAATACATTTCTATATTTCTCATAATTGTACAGTTACTGAAACAACCCACCAGTCAGCAAAAAGGTGAATACAGACAATTTTTAGACAAATATATACAGCTTATTACTAGCCACATTCAATAAAGGAAGAAATTATGTCATTCATATAAATAGGTATGAAATCAGATGATCAAATATTAGGTAAAATAAACAAGATGCAGAAGGAGACATAATACATGTGGGTTTTTATGGCAAATATGAATGCAGCCAACATATAAGCAGAGGGCAGAGTAGCATTTTTGAGGCACTAAGATAAGGGAAATTTTATTCAACAGGTACACTCTCAGCTGTACATGGTAACTATGTTATACATATTGTCTATAGCAACCAGTGGCTCTACTTATCATCATTCATAGCAACTGTACATAACTTCCGAGACCTGTACTATATGAAAGGTGTCAAAATTCTAGCATGGACAGGGCAGGGCCTCTGAGTCCCCACCCCCAATTTGGTGAAGGAATTTTGGACAGTTGATGGGTGCTGAGGAAGGTTTTTAGGCATGGGTAGTACAAAGTTGTCCATACATCTGTGGATGGGTAAACATACATGAATATATGGTCAGAAGCATAACAACATTAATAACAACCTAAAAAGAGAAAAGGATTTTGGAAGGAGTTGCTTTGAGGGGTGGGACAGGAGGTAGAGATAGTGGAAAGTGATGATGGATAGATATGAACAGAATGCATTGTATAAATGTATACAATTTTCTATGTGTGTAGCTGGAAGTTTCTCTGGTCCTGTCCAGCCCAATGGGAGTAACACATATTCACAGCATACAGAAAGACATCTCACAGCATAAGTGAAAGTCACTATTTTAAGAAATGTTTCCCAGGGGGTATTATGACACAGAATAGTAATGAAACAGCCAGGTGAAGGCTTCTGGGTCAAAGGCAAGCTTTGGCATAGATTGTGATTGTAGTTATACAAGTATGTCTTTATTCCAAACTATTCGAAGCAAACACCTAAGAATGCATAACTTTTGTATGTCAATCACATCTTAGTAACACACACATGTATATACTTTGTTATAGAGATAGATATTTATTGCTGCCCTTACAGACAGAATTAAAATAAGGGACTAAATATCTATATGTATATATAGATATGTAATAACACATATGTTTATTACATGCATGCAACTTTCCTTAAATTGATGTGGTGAGAGGAGATCTCACATGGCCAAAAGAGTTGTACGTGCTTCCAGTAGGCATGATAAGACAAATAAGGCTGACCAGAAAGTACAGCATGATCAGTGCACTCCTCTCCCACACATAGACTGAAACAGCAAACAAAAAAGAAAACCTAATGAAAAATGGAGGTGGCACTGGTGTCGATCCTATCAATCAAAGGCAAAAAGTACTTCTAGCTAGTTTGAAAACTTTTCCATACAAAGAAGCAGTATTAAATTTGTGAGTGTTTCCTCACCCCCCTTCTCTCTCTGTGGGTGTGTGTCTCTGTCTGTCTGTCTGTCTGTCTTATTTATGCATTGTGCAACAGTAGAGGCCTGAGTTTTAACCTGGAGTTCTATGCACAGGTAAAGATGTAAGGTGTTACTTCTGCAATGAGTAAAGAAATAGTGAAGCTTGGGCCAGTGTTACATAGGATAAATTGATGTGTACAATCATAGTTAGGTATTCTTAAGGCAAGATATACATTTCTTCCTTTTTCCTCATTTCTGCTGCCTGTTAAACTAGTTGCTTATGATGTTACTTTCTGGAGGCACAAAATTCAGTTTGAGTACAAAATAAAATAATAAAAGCATACTCAAGTTAAAAGTAGTACGTGTGTTACTTAGGATCCTAAAGTCCTAATAGAACTCTGTATTAGCCCAGGATTTAGTGGTAAACAACGTAAACTTCTCTCATTTTAGGTTCACTATTTTGAAAAAGGAGCTATGTTGAGATAGTTATTCTCTCAGTGCAGCAGGGCATCCATTAGTGAAGCTCCCCTTTTTTATTGACTTATCACATTTACTTTTAACTCAAGTAAGTGCTTCAGTCTAGCTAGACCTCAAATAAATATTTTGTTTTTCTTTCATCCAGGGCCAGAAGCAGTGGCTTTGTTATGTAGACTCAAAGTTATTCTTGAAGCAGCATGGACAACACCATATAAAAGCCAAGCTCGACATACATGGTAGCAGGTGCTTTTAATCCCATCATTCATGGGGTCAGAGGCAGGTGGATCTCCATGAGTTAGAGGCCAGCCTGGTCTACAGAGTGAGTTTCAGGACAGCTAAGCTACATAGTGAAACTCTGTCTCAAGAACAAAGAGCCAAGCTATGTTCACCCTGAGCTGATCTCTGTAAAATACTTGATAGTGACAGCATTACTCACGTTGAGCGCCACAGTGCTACATCTTTGAACTGATTTAGAAGCTAAGGAGAGGAAGATAACTTATCACCCATCTCAATACCCAGCAGAAGATTAAATGGAGAAAGAGAAAAAAATCTACATCAGAATTCATAGGCAAGGGAATCTTCTGTGTAGGTGAAAGTTCAGAAGCTGCTAGGCTTACCACTGTGGTTTAGGAGCTGTCCACACCACCACAAAATGTAAGAAGAAATCACCCAGATTTTCCCAGCTATAATGAAGTCATAAGAGACTTCACAATATATCATTATTAGAATCATGCCCATATGATACTGTTCTGGCCACAGAACAAAGCAAGAAGAAGATGAAGAAGGAGGACCAGAAGAAAAGACATCTAGACCCTCTCACTGGGGAAATGTGAAAAACAAAAAGCCAGTAAGAAAGTATGGAAAATGCAGTCTCTGAGTATGAATCTGAATGTGAGCTTTTCCACATACATAATGAAACCTGTCCTCAGCTTTCCTAGTGGAATTGATGATCAATGAAAGAGATTGAAAAGATAAAGTAAGTACTGTACAGTTCTCTAAAGTGCCAGACAAGTTACAATATTTTTAAGTACTTTTGTCTTTCCATCTATTGATTTGAGAAAACGTCTAACTACTTGAATATTCTTTTTGATTTGCATGTCTGTAAAAGATTAATCCTTTTCTATGTAACATTTTAGGTCTTAAACCTTGAACAGTGAAATTGGGTAGTTATTTTGACTGTCTTGTAATACAAAAGTGACCTTTTAGAAGCAACATAACCTCAAACTGTCAGCATTCCTTTGTTTATATCTGATTGCTTTTTCAGTATCAAAATGTCTAATTACAAAAATCAACTTCTCATTAAAATGGCTTTCTCACTGTAAGGTCTTATTCACTCTATATCTTATTATCTCTAGTAGATCTTTCATGAACTTATTTATTTTTCCATTAACAGATTACTATCTACATATCTCATCAGTTTGGTTTATTTCCTTTCTGCAGTTTTACTGCTTGTGCTTAACTGTACTCAACCACAGTAATCTTTCCAGGTCATTTCAAAGTCTCCTTTTATTTGTCCTGGGCGATGTGATTTCCTTAATGCTAATATCCTTGGAAGTATTTTGTGTTAGATTTCACAAAAAAAGAAAAGAAAAGAAAAGAAAAGAAAAAAGAAAAGAAAAGAAGGTGAAGGAAACATAAGCGTGACACATAGTGTGGATTATAGATCTGCGAAAGGTATTTCTAGTAGCAATGACGTAAATCAAACCCGATTTCCCGGGAGAACTAATGGTAAACTCATTCTGACAGAGAAGTGTAGCATTGGAATTTTAAAAGAAATTTCCATATATGTTGTGATTTGGAAACTATGAATACTTTTTAAAATCTGAATACTAAATCTTTTCCAATATAGTACTGGATCAACTTTACCAATACACGTAATTTTACTCCTTACCAAATTTTAATTGATTTTGAATTTTGTCAGAGTTATATCTTATTTTAATAATTCCAGATATGTCTACTTTGAAAAATAATGAAGAAAATATGTTTTTTACTAGGCCAAAGTATTCTTAACTATTTTTTTTCTTTTGGTAAGTAATTATACTTGGCATGTTAAAAGAGATTTTTTTTTCCTAGAAATTCTATAAAGTCCTATGGAGAAGAAAAACAATATTAAGGCTTTTAAAGCAGGGCAGACCCTTTGATAAGTGGATCCTTTGATAAGCATGTAGACTAAAATATAATTATTCTGTTCTAGAATGTAATTATTTGAGTGGCTCCAAATGTTGACGAATTGATAATCTGTGTTTAACTGGATAATGTCTAAAACTACAAACTGAAGTGCTGGTCAACTCACCTGCTGTTTCTGATGACAGAAATGTAGAACAAAGAACTTTAAGATGTTTTCAGATGGAAATGATAATACTGAATTTGATCTTCTAATAAAAATATCATTTTCTACTTAGTGAGAAATTTGAGGTGTATGCTTTCAATAAAAGCCTTTGTGTGAAAATAGCATAAATTAACTTTTGCCACATGGTAGATCTTCAGCTTCTTTTTATTAAATAAATATATTCAATACTGTTTTTGGATATCAAAAGAACCAATTGAAGGTTGAAGTAAATGACTTTGCTTTCATAGATTCAGATAAGAAACCAATGTAGTGACTTGACTACAATCCAATCTTTCCTCCTCAAATCACTGTGATCTCTTACTGTGTATGGAACTGTCACTTATCAAATACCATAAATGAAGCCCCCCGACGCCTGACAATTTACATCTGGGAAGTTGAATGCATCATTTGCACCTAAGCTCTCTCTTAAGTCTGCCTACAACTAACTTATGGGAATTATGGTAATTTAAAATGTTCTACCTTCATCATATTTATAGTAATGAGTGCTTTAATTGACTCCCCTACAGCAGAGCTCTCTTCTCTTTGAATTGAAGTAAGAGTAAAATGGAGACATTAAACTCTATTAATAGTTTAAGATGTAATAAATGGCTTAACCAGAAATAGCTGACTCAGAGACAGATATATTTTAATTTCTCAAATTCATATGTAAGGACTGAATCCAAGTACAGACCTGGGAGGCTGGGTGAATGAATGAAATACTCCAAGGACCAAAACTGCACTTGGGATATGTATTCTTTAACAAAATTTCCTAGTAGGCTTTGTGTACACTAAATCTTCAAACACTGCCTCCAATTGTCTCTTATTCATATATATATTTTTTAAAATAATTGACTATTATAGTGCACCATCTTAAGCATATTGTCCCCAAAGTGGTTCCATGTCAATAATCTAATAAAAAGAGTTCTGAGTATAACAGAGAAACAAAAGCTGTGGCAATCAAATTCATATTAGAATGTTTAAATAATCGAGGGAAAGGCAACCTGATTAATAAAGTATTTGTAAAGAAATCATTAAAAAGGCTTTATTATTTGTCAGTGTTACAGATTCAAAAGTTTTTGTTTCTGTTTTTCTTTTTAGTGCATTTCCAATATTCACTCAATTACATTGTCACAATGTAAGGTATCACTCAAACTGTAATCTTAGTAAATATTTGCAGCAGCGTTGTGTGAAAGGCACTCTCGCTTCTGTTTCAAATAAAAGGTCAGTGCTTAGAATGGCAAGGCAAATGATCTAGGACCACATCAATCAAACCTTTGCTTTTGGAGAGTTTTCATTTCAAATTTAAAGAAACTAACACCTCGAGAGAACAAAAGGAGGGCAGAAACAAGTGTGCCTATTTATTACACCGAGAAATCAGTGCTGCTGGTCCAGGGGATTTCTTTCTTCTGGGACCAAATTTCATTTTCTCCTCCAGTTGCAGATTTGGGGTGTGAGCTTCTGTACACTCACTCAATTTTTCTTCCTTTCCTTCTAACACTGACCAGATCCTAGGTTTTTTTCTTAGTTTGTTTGTTTTGTCCCTTTGGGTTCTGATGCAACAAATATCTATGGTGGCCAGTTGAGCAGTATAAGACACTATGAATAATCATTAGAAACAGAACACTCAGAATCCGTCATAAACTTCTTGACTTGGGTAGAATTCCTTAGTATTTAAAAACGTTATTTCAGATCACCCTAACTACTCTTTGGGGTGCATAAATTCTCATCTAATATTTTTCTCTTTCTTTTCATTTATTCTGTGTCTTTCACATTGTGCATCTCGATCCCATTTACTTCCCATCCCTTCACATCCATCCTCCCTCTCCTGCAATCTCCCCCCAAAAAATTAAATAAAATTAAGAGTTTTGTATTAAAGTTATAACTCTTTTTACAAATTTCTCTGTGAGGTTTTTTGTTGTTTGGTTTGTTTTTGTTTTCTCAACTTAACGTGGCTGGAGTCATCAGTGAGCCCTCCCTAATGCACGATGAAATGCTGAGTAACCCAATCTTGTTCAGATCTTGAGTATATAACCACAAGATCAGTGAATTCATGACTGCAGTGGCCATATCATGTCTAAAAGACAGTTTCATAACACAACTCTCCAATCTCTGATTATTTTTTCCACCCTTTTTTCCCATATGCTCCCGCCAAGCCTTAGAGAAATGATACAGATGTATTATTTAGGGAAGAATACGTCAAGTTACTTGTTCCCAGTTATAGGCTCTGCATTAAATACCACCTACTGTAGAAATTTTTTGATGACAGCTGAGAGCAGTACTAACTTGAGGATACAAATACAAATGTTTTAAAGGTAGTTTGACACATGATGTGCATTCACAAAAGAGAAGCAGTTCTCCTCTAGGTTCTATGACCTCCATTTGACCAGGTTTACTTTACCATGAATAAGATACCTCCTATACAACGGGCCTCACATCAATCCAAATGTAGATTATTATCCACATAATACTCATGCTACCCGTCCCACTAGAGGCGTGTCTTGCTAAGAAGATCGTTATTGTAGCTCATGGCGTTCACACTACTTGGGAAAATGGAGGACTTTCTCTCTCAGTAGCTTACTTACGCAGCACCTTTCTGCACTATGAATGCTATCTGGCTGGGAGAAAACCTCAAGCTCAGATCCAGTTTGATTTCTCAAAGTCCTGCAACCTTATGCCTCTCCAGACTTTTCACATGCAAATTAGCTCTCATTTATGCTATTGCCTCCTTTTAGTGTATTTCTATAGTTTAATTTTGAGTTGCAATTTAATTTATTCAATAAGAGGTGCTATGAAATTTCTAAATGGTTGGTTGTTCTGTGTTGCTTGGCTTTGGTTGTTAATTTCCACATTTAGTACAATGCGTTCAGGTAATGGTACAATTGTGAACTTGGAGTATAGTACTATATCAATGTTTCACATCTGATTTTGATTAGGGAACAAGGACGAGAACAGCACATGCACTTTTTGGCTGTTTGCCATTTAATTCTCTCCATCGTCCAAGAGAATGCTCCAAATACATCTGTGGTTGTGATGGTAACCTCTGATGATAGATGCTTGAGGGCAAAACTCACTTCTAAATGCAGAATCCAGCTATTCTCAGGGAAGTCTGCTAAGGGGCTTGCTTAAGTCTTTGATCTAATCTTTGCCTACTGTTAACAGCCTCGGTATACTTTCATCTCCTGCCTGTGAGGCACTGAGAATGTTTTTCACTCTATAGGTAGTTATGAGACATTGTCAAAGCTATTCTGATTTATAGATTTTATTGATTACTACAGATTCACCCTCTGTAGTTATTAGGGAAATCAACAACCCAACACTTAACTGTCAGTTTGAATCAGGTGGGTGAACTACCTGGATTGTCAACTCAACAAGTTGCCTAAAAAGTACCTCACCACACAAACACTCTGCTACACACACACACACACACACACACATGTGCGCTCGCGCACACACACACACACACACACAAACATGTACAAATACACATGTACACACACAAATTCACATACACAAGAGAAGTCAAATTTTTACATGAAACAGGAATGAATCTAAAGATCAAACTGGTGATGTTATGGGCGAGGGGCCGACTTCCCTCGTTTGTCTCTATGTTGATAGATACTGTTTGACAGTAATTTGCTTTTGTCTTATTCCAATTCTCTAAAATTATTACCTTAAAGTATTAGTCCACATTTTTTTCTACTAATCATACTGAAATTTTTGTTCACTATAAAAATGTATCACCTTAATTTATAACTTTATTGAAGTTAAAAGAAAGAAATATAAAAACAGGATCAGTTCTGCATCATTTTCTAAGCTTTGTTTTTATTTATTTTTTGTGTCTTTGAGACCATACCTCCCTATCCCACACAGAATCTCTCCCTGTCTCAGAATAAAACAAACATTTAAAATAAAACAAAACATTTAAGAGAAAAAGGGGGAAAAGCAGGGGGAGAAAGGGAAAATCTCATCACGGAAGCTGCGATGTGACACAGTGAGTCACGCAGTAAACCCCTTTATCCATCCATTTTTACAGGCAGGCATTCATTGCAAAGAGCCATTGGTCAGGTTCAAGGAGACACGGGGCTCTCACTGGGACTCTCCTGGGACATCCTGTTGCTGCCCTGTGTCATGGAGATCCTTTGGCCCTGGGAGCACAGGACTGACCCAAACCCCACCCCCATTCCTGTATGCCAGGAGATCACAGACGGGGTGGATTTGGGGATGAAGACATAACTCTGGTTCTGGACTTGGGTAGTTGTAGGGTTGGTCAGCATGCCAGCTCTCCCCTGTCTTCAGCACTAGGGTGACCTCTCCACCATTGCCCTGGCTAGTTCACCCCTTGCAGCAGCAATGAGCCACAGGCAGGGAAAGTATTCAGGGTTGGCTCTCCCACACCTACCCCTTCAGGGCAGGCTCTACTGTGTTGTCCAGGCGAGGTATAAGGGCCACTCTCCCCAGTGCTGCAGCTGGTGTGGGGCAGGGACAACTCTCCTGCTCTGAGGACCTCAGGGCCAGGTTTCCACCCACCTCAGCCTTTGATGGAGAGTGGGGGATCTCTCCTCTGCCCATGCAGCCACATGACAGTAATGGCAGCCGCTCTCCCACCCTCACAACATCGGGGCTTGCTTGCTCACACCTTCGCCAGCAGGGTCATCTCTACTGTGCTGCCCAGGTGAGGTAGAGGGTCCAATTTCCCGAGTGCTGGGGCTGGGAAGGGGATGGATTAGTTTGCTATTCTGTCGCAAGCAGTAAAGGGTAAGGAGTAGGAGGGGGCATCTTTCCCCCACCTACACTGCCACAAGACAGATGAATAGTGGGGACAGCTCTCCCATGGCTCACCCACCCCTCCACCAACGGGGTCAGGCTCAGGTGAATTGCAGGGCCTACAAGTGTTGCAGCTGGCAAAGGGTTCAGCTCCCTCGCCAGCTGGAGGAAGTAAAGAGAGAAGTGTATTATTTCCCTCATCCTCACTACCATACCACAGACGAGGGAGGCAGTACCAGCTACGGCCCTCTCACGCCCTCTGGGCTGGCTTGTCTGGGCCCCTGTCTACAGGATCAGCTAGCTCTATTGTGCTGTCCAGGTGAGCAGGAGGGCCCATTCTCCCAAGTGCTGCAGCTGGTGCGGGGTTGGGTCAGGTTCCCCACCTGCTGCAGATGTTGAGGAGAGAGAGGAAGAAGGCATCTTTCCCTCACCCACACTACTACATGGCACAACCTGTTCTCTCCTTCTCATGCTCTCGGGGCAACTTGCCCATATCCCTGTGAACAGAGTCAGCTCTATTGTACTGCCAAGGTGAAGTGTAGGGCCCTCTTTCCTGAGTGCTTCAGCCAGTGAGGGGCGGAGCCAACTCTGTCCAGCCCTATCCTCTCTGCCTTCATCAGGGTCATGGACCAAGCCATAGACATTGGCAATAGCCCAGACCCAGACATCTGACCCTGGATGGTAGTAGGGCATTTGTAGCTGCCCATTCCTCACCTTCCTCATGCCTGAAAATCTGCCTCTCTCCCATGCACATGACTCATCCTGCACACAACTCTCCCCCTGCCTCCTGCCCCCTGCCCTCTGTCCTATATTGCCATCCTGTACCTACTCACTCCTAGTTGAGTCCTGACCCTACCAGCCACATGACGCAGGGTAGTGTAGTTGCTGTGTCTCGGCCAAGGACTAGAGTCCCCAGGCAGCTCCTGGTTGAGTCTTGTCCCCACCGGCTTGGAGGATGGGGGTGCCATTGTTCTTGCTGAGTGCTGACTTGGAGCTAGAGTCCCCAGAAAGCTCCTAGTTGAGTCCTGCTTCTACCAGCCAAATGGCATGGCATGGTGGGGAGCTGTTACTGTATTCTGGTCTGGGGCTAGAGTTCCTGGATGGCTCCTGGTTGAGATCTGTCCCTGCCAGCCACAGGACATGGCATGAATTGCTTCTTCTGTGTGGTGGCCTGGAGCTAGCCAGTTCTGTATCTTTTTAAATTTTTAAAGCTATTTTTTTTCTGCGAATTTCATACCTGAGTGCTGTATTTGAGTCATTTCTACCACCTTCCTGCTCAGTTGCCCTTTCACTTCTTCTCAAATTCGTATCTTTCATACATTCATATGTATGAATGTAAATATGTATATGTGTGTAAGTATGTGTGTATGTATGTATGCATATAAGTATATTTAGAGCTGACTACTTGGGACTGAATAACCTATCAGGGTGCTTTTCCCTAAAGAAGTCATATTCTACTTCTCTCAGTGGCCATTAATTTTCTGGTGCTACTCATTTGGGGTAGGGTACTTTTACATCTTGCTTCTCCTGGCAGCGGCTGGCTTCTCCTTCCTCTCTGCCTTTCTTCTTCCTGTCTATCTGCTTGTATTTCCTGCCTGCCTCTAAACCGCCTTGCCATAGGCCAATACAGCTTTATTTATCAACTAACCAGAGCCACACATATTCACAGCATACAGAAAGATATCCCCCAGCAGTGCCAAGGTCAGTCCCATGCAGGCTGCTTGGTTTTCAATTCAGTCTCTGTGAGCACCTATGAACCCAGGTTAACTGATTCTGTGAGTTTTCTTGTGGTATACTTGACTCCTCTGGCTCTTACAATCCTTTCAGCCCCCTTTTCTGCAGGACTCCCCAGGTTCTGCTTAAAGTATGGCTGGGGGTCTGCATCTGTTTCCATCAGTTGCCAGATGCAGCCTCTCAAATAACAGTTGGACTAGACACCAATCTATGAATATAGCAGAATATCCTTAGATATCACTACATTGACTTTTTTTTTTTCTCCAGTCGTGCTTGGTTCTATCCTAGGTCTCTGGATCATTGAGCCTGTGGGTCCTGTCTTGGGCTAGAAAAATCACTCGGCCATTAAAGAAGAGGCTCACAACCAAATTTATAGGAAATATTGTTAAACAACAATGCAACACTGTATTGTAGGCACAAAGAAATGAGGGATAAATGTCTTATTCATACTTAGACTCTTGATAAATTTACCCATTGGATGAATTTCCTAATCAACTCACTGCTTACAATGTCTACCTCATCTGACATCACTGATACATGAGTTTTCCTATTAACCTTATCAGGAAAAATTATAGTCATCTGTATTGTCCCCACTTAGACTTTGCTTTTAGCTTTTCCTGAGCTAAAAATTTAGAAACAAACACCTCCATAATTTTCCTTGGAAACACTTAATATTATTATTGCTATTATTATTATTATTATTATTATTATTATTATTATTATTAGAGATACATGGATAAACTTGGTACACAAATCCTGTACCATGTTTAAAACATGAAATACAATAACAAACTATTGATTTTCAAACTTAAAGCATTATTCTCCATTTCTAGAGATCTGTATTCTTTTTATCTTACTTACTGTTTAGGAGGCATACATTAAATAACAATTTCTAAACTCTTAGAATATTCGTGCAAATTTCAAACTCCTGAGTAGCTAGCAAGCATTTCTGGCAAAAGCAATCTATTGATTTCTACTTGTATTGTTTTTATTTCTTGTTATAAAAATTAAGACCTAAAAAGCTGAATTCAGAGGAAGAAAAGGATGATGCATAGAATGCTTTATTAAAAGAAATGATGCTTATTCTTCTTTCTGAATAGAAGAGTTTGCCAATAGAAAAGACTTCTCCAGTTACTTTATGGATATCAGCCAACTTTGCAAGGAGGTAGACAGAATGTCAGTATAATTTCCACCAGAAGCCAAAGGGATGAACCTGGGGCCAAATAAGAAAGAATTCCTTACTACCCTAGAGAAATTAAGAAGGGCCCCAGACAGTAACTTGGGGCAGAAGTTGGCACTAGGAAAGACTAACTTGACTACAACAACCTTTGAGGTGGAGAGGTCTGCAGACTAACAGAACATAATGACAGTAGAGCTCTCAGGCTCTATTTTGGAAATTCTACTGCTTATTATTTTGGAGAGAAGTATATTAAACATTCAACTGCTTGAATTAAAGTCTAAATAATAGGCCTTTTCATCTCTGAGAAATTTGAAAAATTGCAGAGTGAAAATCCTGCTTGGATAACTATAAAAAACAACAAATCCATTCCATCCCTTTCAGCCTCAGGAACAAGAGGTGTTCCATTAATAGGTGAGGCCAACGCTTCCTTTGTATTGAGTTCATCTCTACTTGCTCAAAAGTATCTCATTTAAATTTTACAATGCTCTATAAAACATTTTAACAATATGTAATAATCAAATCAGACTATTAAATGTTTATATATCTTTAGCCATTAATCATTTTTATATGGAGGGAATTTTCTACTGTTTTCAGTCATTTTGACATAAAAAATGAATTATTTTAACTGATGGTTACTCTACTAATTAAAGATTTTTCAGTGGTCATTATCAATTCTTTTTCACTCCCTTCTTACCTGCTTTCTCCCGTATCTGGTGACAACTCTTCTATTCTGTTTTTCAACAAGATTGACTTACTTGTTTTCACAAATGAATGAGAACATGTGGTATTTGCCTTTCTGTGTCTGGCTTATTTAACTTGACAAAATGGGCTTAAGCTTTATTCATGGTGCTCCAAATGATAAGATTTATTTCTTTATTTTGTATTTCTGGATTGTTTTCTAATGTGCAAGTGTATCACATTTTAAATCCATTTATTCACTGAAGGACATCTGGTTTGTGTTCATATTTTAGCTATTATGAAAAGATGGCCTAACAAACATAATAAAATTATTTCTTCTTTTTATTTATAGCCAGTAGTGGAATTCCTTAATCATTTGTGAGTTCTATTTTTAGTGTCTTTTTTTTTTTTTTGAGACAGGGTTTCTCTGTGTAGCTTTGCGCCTTTCCTGGAACTCACTTGGTAGCCCAGACTGGCCTTGAACTCACAGAGATCCGCCTGGCTCTGCCTCCCGAGTGCTGGGATTAAAGGCGTGTGCCACCACTGCCCGGCTTAGTGTCTTGTTTATTACAAATTTTTACAGTTGACTGTTCCACATTGCAGCCCACCTATGTTGTCTAACTGTTCCCTTACCCCTGAATCTTTGCCAGGTTTTACTCTTCTTCCTATACGTGATGATATCCTTCCTATCTAGGGTGAAATGACAATTTTGAGTGAATTGCTCAGAGGACTGGAGAGGCTAAACATATTTCAGATATTTATTGGGTATATTTACTTTGAGAAGATGATTAGTGCATTCATCCATTTTTTTATATGACTGCTTTCATATTAAGCTTTTCTAGTTCTTTACACATTATGGGATAGACCTCTTGCTGCATGAAGAGTTTGAAAATGTTTTCTCCCATTCCATGAGTTATCTTTTGATTCTGTTGACCATTTTGGTGGTGAAAAAACATTTTTAGTGGTATAATCCTATTTGTCTATTTTACTTTTATTGTCTTTCTTTAGAATTTTGTTTGCACATGATCATATCTTGAAATAATTTCACTTGTTCATAGTGTTGCTTTCAAGATTTATATCTTTGGTCTATTTCATATTGATCTTTGTATCTTATGAGAGAAAAGATCCTGTTTCTGTGTTATGCATATAGTTCTAATTTCACCAACATCATTTATTAAAGAATACCTTGTGTATAATGCACACATGTTATTATGTGTTCTCTAAAGCCTGGTGTCTGTATGTAAATGTGCTACGTGAGTCCTAATTATGTTTTGAAGCCTTCAGGATATGTTTCCTCTCAGGATGCTTTTTACTGTCCAAGACCTTTTTGTAGACTGACATGCATTTCAGAATATTTTCACAAATAGCACAAAAAAGTTACTGATTACTTTTGGTTACTTTCATGGCAAGTATACCAAATTCATAGTCGGCTAAGAGTAATACAGGCACATTATTTCTAAGGATTCTTTCAGTGCAATTTTCCATTCTCTTTTTTTTTTTTTTTTTTGTTTTTCGAGACAGGGCTTCTCTGTGTAGCTTTGTGCCTTTCCTGGAACTCACTTGGTAGCCCAGGCTGGCCTCGAACTCACAAAGATCTGCCTGGCTCTGCCTCCCGAGTGCTGGGATTAAAGGCGTGCACCACCACCTCCCGGCAGCAGTTTTCCATTCTCTATTACTCTTTCCTACCTCCTTAGTGATTTTAACCACGTTTAGATTAAGTAAATATACCTTGTCTAGAAAATAGTTCTCATTTCAATATTTTTCTTATGTTTCCCTCTTTTTATTGCAAAGATTTAGGTAAATGATCTTTTTGTTTTAGTTTCTTGTTTTTTAATTTAACTCATCTCATAATTTTGTTCATTATAGTCTCAGTTATTGCCCAATACTATAGAAATATTAATCTTTTATAGATCACAAAGAAGAAACACATTTGAAATAAAGCAAGGGGGGATCTGATATGAAGGTTTAGAGGTAGGATAGGTAAGGGGGAAATGATGTAATTATATTCTCAAAATATGAAAAAAACACTCCATCATTAAATGCCATTGGTCTTCCTTTTCTTAGTTAAGCTGCTATGCACTTGCCTCCTTTACTTCCATATGCACTTAGGTTCTTTATTCCATAGATAGAATATGAGCAAACATCTCATCTTAATCAAAGAGGGCTAGTTAGTCAGTTGATCCATGAGTGACAGAGAAGAGTATGAAGAAAAATAGATGTCTGAGAAAATGCTGGAAAAAGAAAAGAAAGCAAAGCAAAATAGCACAAGAATTAAACAGGGCCAGTGCAGTCCCAGAGATAGCGTAGCAGCCTCCTCCTCTTCCCTCTCTCCAACCATCCCTCTAGGCACCAGAAACCACTGGAGCCATATGCCCCACCTGCACCAACTGGAAGAAGAACAACCCAGAGCAACTACAGGGATTAAAGGAAGAAATGGGTAGAGGGCAGTGTAAGAACGCATTCAAGAACATAAAGAGCAATATGGTACCACCAGAACCTAGTGATCCTACAACAGCAAGACCTGAACATCCCAACGTAGATGATCCAGAAGAAAACAACCTTAAAAACAACTTTGTGAGGAGGATAGAGGACCAAAAACAGGGAGAGAAAAACTCCCTTAAAGAAATGGAGAAAGACATTAAAAAATAGAGGAAATCTATAAATCCCGTAAAGAAGTCAAGAAACCCAAGAAAAAAACAATCAAACTGGCAAAGGAAACACTTCAAGACTTGGAAATTGAAATAGAGGCAATAAAGAAAACACAAACAGAAAGAATTCAGGAAAAGGAAAATCTGAATAAATGAACAGGAGCTACAGAGGCAAGTATAATCAACAGAATACAAGAGATAGAAGAGAGAATCTCAGTCACTGAGGATACGATAGAGGAAATAGATTCATAGATTAAAGAAAATGTTAAATCCAGCAAATTTTTAACACAAAGCATCCAGGAAATCTTGGGCACCATAAAAAGACCAAACCTAAGAATAATAGGGATAAGATGGAGAAGCTCAAAGCCACAGAGAATATGTACAACAGAGTCATAGACTAAAACTTTCCCATCCTAAAGAAAGACATACCTATGAAGGTGTAAGAATCATACAGAACACCAAATAGACTAGACCACAAAAAAGTCCCTTCATCACATAATAGTCAAAACACTATACATACAGAATAAAGAAAAATTGTTAAGAGCAAAAGGAAAAAGGGTAAGTAACATATAAAGGCAGACCTATCAGAATTACAATCAACTTCTCAATGGAAACTCTGAAAGCCAGAAGGTTCTGGACAGACATTTTGCAGGTACTAAGAGACCACAGATGCCAGTCTAGACAACTATACGCAGCAAAGTTTTCAATCACCATGACAAAGAAAACAAGATATTCCATAGCAAAACCAGATTTAAACATTACATATCTACTAATCCAACCCTACAGAAAGTACTTGAAGGAAAACTCAAACCCAAGGATGTTAGCTGCAACCACCAACACACAGGAAATAGATAACCTCACACCAGCAAATCCCATAGAAGGGAAACACACACACTACAATCATCAACATCAAAAGCCAAAATAACAATAATTAATAATCACTGCTCATTAATATATCAATTCACCTATAAAAAGACACAGGCTAACAGAATGGATATGAAAACAGTATCTACCCTTCTGCTACATACAAGAAACACACTTCAATCTCAAAAACAGATGTTACCTCAGAGTAAATGGTTGGGAAAAGATTTCCAATCAAATGGACATAAGAAACAAGCTGGTGTAGCTTTTTAATGTCTAACAAAAGACTTCAAACTAAAATTAATCAAAAGAGATGGAGAAAAACATTTCATATTCATCACAGGAAAAGTCCATCAGGATGAAGTCTCAATTCTGAACATTTATTTCCCAAATACAAGGGCACCTACATTAGAAACATTACTAAAACTTAAATCACACATCAAACCCACACTAATAGTGGAAGACTTCAATACTCCTTTCTTACCACCGGACAGGTCTGCCAGACAGAAACTAAACAGAGAAATAAGGGAACTAAGGCATGATATGACTCAAATGGACCTAACAGACATCTACAGAACATTTCACCCAAACACAAAAGAATAAAAATACTTCTCAGCACCTCATGGAACCTTCTTTGAAACTGACCACATACTCCATAACAAAACAAATCTCAACAGATACAAAAAAAATTGGAATAACTCCCTGTATCTTTTTTTTTTTTACTTTTTTTAATTATATTTTATAATTTAATTTAATTTTACATATCAGCCACGGATTCCCTTGTCCTCCCCCTCCCCCCCTCTGCCTTCCTCCCAGCCCACCCCCAATTCCCATCTCCTCCAGGGCAAAGACTTCCCTGGGGATTGAGTTCAACCTGGTAGATTCAGTTCAGGCAGGTCCAGTTCCTTCCTCCCAGGCTGAGCTAAGTGTCCCTGTATAAGCCCCAGGTTCCAAACAGCCAGTTCATGCACTGAGGACAGGTCCAGGTCCCACTGCCTGGATGCCTCCCAAACAGTTCAAGCTCCCCAACTGTCTCACTTATCCAGAGGGCCTGACCTGTTGGGGGCTCCTCAGCTATTGGTTCATAGTTCATGTGTTTCCATTCGTTTGGCTATTTGTCCCTGTGCTTTTTCCAATCTTGGTCTCAACAATTCCCGCTCATACAAACCCTCCTCTTTCTCGCCAATTGGACTCCTGGAGTTCCACCTGGGGCCTGACCATGGATCTCTGCATCCGGTTCTCTCAGTCATTGGATGAGATTTCTAGCTTGACAATTAGGGTGTTTGGCCATCCTATCAACAGAGTAGGTCAGTACATCAAAACTCCCAACAGTCCAATTAAGAAATGGGCTATAGAACTAAACTGAGAATTCTCAACAGAGGAAGCTCAAATGGCTGAAAGATATTTAAGGAATTACTCAACATCCCTAATCATCAGGGAAATGCAAATCAAAAGGACTCTGAGATACCACCTTACACCTGTCAGAATGGCTAAGATCAAAAACACTGAAGACAGCTTATGCTGGAAAGGATGTGGACCTAGGGGAAATCTCCTCCACTGCTGGTGGGAATGCAAGCTTGTACAGCCACTTTGGAAATCAATATGGCACTTTCTTAGAAAATTGGGAATCAATCTCCCCCAAGATCCAGCTATACCACTCTTGGGCATATACCCAAGGAATGCTCAATCATCATATCAGCATTGTTTGTAATAGCCAGAACCTGGAAACAACCTAGATGCCCTTCAACTGAAGAATGGATATATATATAAAATGTGGTACATATACACAATGGAATACTACTCAGCAGAGAAAAACAATGACATCATGAGGTTTGCACACAAATGGATGGATCTAGAAAAAATCATCCTGAGTGAGGTAGCCCAGACTCAGAAAGACAAACATGGTATGTACTCACTCATAGGAGGATACTAGATGTAAAACAAAGATGACTAGACTGCTACTCACAACACCAGGGAGGCTACCTAGAAAACAGGACCCTAAGAAAGACACAGGGATCACCCAATGGCAGAGAAATGGATGAGATCTACATGAACAACCTGGACGTGAGTGGGAGTAATGAAGGGCAAGGTTTGAGGGAATGAGAACTCCCTGTATCTTATTGGACCACCATGGCTTAAAGTTAGAATTCAACAACAACACAAATTGAAGAAAGCCTAGAAACTCATGGAAAATGAACAAAGCTCAACTGAATCATCACTCAGTCAAGGAAAATCTAAAGAAAGAAATTAAAGACTTCCTTAGAATTCAACAAAAATGAATGCACAACATTCCAAAACTTATGGGGCACGATGAATGCAGTGCTAAGAGGAAAGTTCATAGAACTAAGTGCCTACATTAAAAAAAATGGAGAAATCTCACACTAGTGACTTAACAGCACACCTGAAAACCATAGGACAAAAAGAAACAAACTCACTCAGGAGGAGTAGAAGCCAGGAAAGAATCAAATTGAGGGCTGAAATCAACAAAATAGAAACAAAGAGAACAATACAAAGAATCAATGAAACAAAGAGTTGGTTTTTCAAGAAAATCAACAAGATAGACAAGCCCTTATCTAAAGTAACCAAAAGGCAGAATATCCAAATTAATAAAATCAGAAATTTAAAGTGAGACATAACAACAGACATGGAGGAAATCCAGAGAATCATTAGGTCATAATGAAAATCTGCACTCCACAAAATTGGAAAATCTAAAAGAAATAGACAATTTTCTGGATAAGTATCACAAACCAATATTAAGTCAAGATCAGATAAACAATTTAAATTAACCTATAATCTTTAAGAAAATAGAAGCAGTAATCAAAAGTCTCCCAATCAAAAAAGGCCCAGGGCCAGATGATTTCAGCACAGAATTCTACCAGAATTTCGAAGAAGAACTAATAACAATACTCCTCAAATTGTTCTGAACAATAGAAACAGAAGTAACATTGCTAAAATATTTTTATGAGCTACAGATACCTAAACAACACAAAGATGCAACAAAGAAAGAGAATTACAGACCAATCTCCCTCATGAACATTGATGCAAAAATACTTAAATACTAGCAAAACCAATCCAGGAACACATCAAAAAAAAAAAAAGTCACCAACCATGAACAAGTAGGCTTCAGAGATGCAGGGATGGTTCAACATATGAAAATCTGTCAATGTAATTCACCACATAAACAAACTGAAAGGAAAAAAAACACATGGCCATATCACTGGAGTATAAAAAAGCCTTCAACAAAATTTGACACCCCGTCATGATAAACATCTTGCAGAAATCAGGGATAAAAGGTACATACCTAAACATAACAAAGGCAATGTACAGCAAGCCAATAGCCAACATCAAACTAAATCAAAGTGATTCTACTAAAATCAGGAACAAGACAAGGCTGTCCACTTTCTCCATACCTAGTCACGTAGTGCTCAAAGTTCTAGATAGAGGAATAAGACAACAAAAGGAGATCAAGGAGATACAAATTGGAAAGGAAGAAGTCAAACTTTCACTATTTACAAACAATAAGATAGTATACATAGGTGACTCCAAAAATTCTGCCAGAGAACTCCTACAGCTAATAAACACATTCAGTAATATGGCAGGATATAAGATTAACTAAAAAATAAGTAGCCCTCCTATATACAAATGATAAACAGGCTGAAAAAGAAATTAGAGAAACATCACCCTTTACAATAGCCACAAACAATATAAAATATCTGGGGTAACTCTAACCAACAAGTGAAAGACCTATATGACAAGAGCTTTGAGTCTTTGAAGAAAGAAACTGAAGAAGATATCAGAAAATGGAAAGATCTCCCATGCTTTTGGAAAGGTAGAATCAACATAGTAAAAATGGCAATCTTACCAAAAGCAATCTACAGATGCAATGCAATCCCCATCAAAATCCTATACAGTTCTTCACAGTCCATGAAAGAACAATATTCAATTTCATATGGAAAATTAGAAAACCCAGGATAGCTAAAACAATCCTTTACAATACAGGAAATTTTGGAGACATCACCATCCCTGACTTCTAGCTGTACTATAAAGCTATAGTAATAAAAACAGGTTGGTATTGGCCTAAAAGCAGACACCTTGATCAATAACAACTATGAACACCTGATTTTTGACAAAGAAGCCAAAATTATACAATGGAAAAAAAGAAAGCATCTTCAATAAATGGTGTGGGCATAACTGGATGTCTACATTTAGAATAATGCAAATAGATCCATATCTATTGCCATGCACAAAACTCAAGTCCAAATGGATCAAAGACCTCAACGTAAATCCAGTTACACTGAACCTGATAGAAAAGAAAGTGAGAAGTAGTCTTGAACAAATTGGCATGGGAGACTGCTTCCTGAATATAACACCAGTAGCACAGAACTGAGAGCAGCAATTAATAAATGAGACTTCCTGAAACTGAGAAGCTTCTGTAAGGTGAAGGACGCTGTCAATAAGACAAAATGGCAGGCAAGACAATGGGAAAAGATTTTTACCAACCTCACATCTGACAGAGGTCTGATCTCCAAAATATATAAAGAACTCAAGAAATTAGACATCAAAATTTCAAATAATTTAATAAAAAATGGGGTGCAGATCTAAATAGAGGATTCTCAACAGAAGAATCTCAAATGGTTGAAAAAATATTTAAGGAAGTGTTCAACATCCTTATTTATTAGAGAAATGCAAATCAAAACAATTCTGAGATACCATCTTAGGCCTGTCAGAATGGCTAAGATAAAAAACATTGAAGACACCTAATGTTGGAGAGGATGTGGAGAAAGGGGAACACTCCTCCACTGCTGGTGGGAATGCAATCTTGTACAGCCACCCTGGAAATCAGTATGGGGGTATCTTAGAAAAATGAAAATCAACCTACCTCAAGACCCAGCAATTCCACTCTTGGGCATATACCCAAAAGGTTCTCAACCATACCACAAGGACTATGCTCAACTATGTTCGTAGCAGCATTATTTGTAATAGCCAGAACTTGGAAACAATCTAGATGCCCCTGAACCAAAGAATGGATAAAGAAAATGTGGTACATTTACATAATGGAGTATTACTCAGCAGTTAAAAAAATTCATCATGAAATTTGTTGGCAAATTGATGGAACTAGAAAAAAATCATCCTGATTGAGGTAACCCAGACCCAGAAAGACAAACATGGTATGTACTCACTCATAGTGAATATTAGACACAAAGCAAAGGATAACCAGACTACAATCCACAACCCCAGAGAAGCTAGGTAAAGAGGAGGACCCTATGAGGGACAAACATGAATTGCCCCAGGAAGAAGAAAGTGTTAAGTTCTCCTGAGTAAACTGGGAGGGGGGAGTAGAGAGGAGGGGATGGGGGTGGAAACATGAGGATTCTAGATGGCTGAGTTGGAGGAGGGATGGAGAGAGAGAGCAATGAAAGACATATCTTGATAGAGTAAACCATTAAGGGGTTAGGGAGAAATCTGGAGCTAGGGAAATACCCAGGAACTCACAAGGATGTCCTCAGCTAAGACTCATAGCAATTTTGGAGATGTTATTTGAACTAGCCTTCCTCTGTACTCAGATTGGTGTCTACCCTAATTGTCATCATAGAACCTACATCCAGTGACTGATGGAAACAGATGCTGAGACTCATAGCCCCACGCTTGGCCAAGCTTCTGGAGTTCAGTTGAAGAGAGGAAGGAGAGGTTATAGGAGAAAGGGAGGGAGGCGGTAGTCAGGATCATGATGGGAAAAACCACAGAGATAGCTGACCCAAGCTAGTGGGGGCTCAGGGACTCTGGACTGACAGTTGGGGAGCCTGCATGGGACCACACTAGGCTCTCTGAATGTGGGTGACAGTTGTGTGGCTTGATGTGTGTGTGTGGGTCCCTCAGCAATGGGACTAGGACTTATCCCAGGTACAAGAACTAGCTTTTTAGAACCTATTTCCTATGGTTTGATGCCTTACCTGTGATGTGGGGCGGAGGGGGGAGGGGGCTTGTTCCTGCCCCAACTTCTTGTGTCAGCTTGTGTTGACTACCCAAGGGAGGCCTTACCCTCTATGAGTAGGGGATAGGCATAGGATGGAGGGTAAGTGGAGGAAAGCAGGAGAAGGAGAGGGAGAGGGAACAGGGGTTGATATGTAAAGTGAAAAAAATTAAATAAATAAAAAAGAATTGAACAGAATTTGAGGAATAAAGCTTTAATTGTGATATTTTCTTATTTTATTGATGTGTTCAGTTAATTAATTCGATGTATAGCATGCTTTTATCTCATTTGGGCCTAGGAAATAATTTAAGGACTTAAAAAACAGTTACATTCTAACATATGAAATCCATTTTTAAGGTTATGCTCATAGTTGTAAAACAGGTCATCATAGGATCAATTTAAGTGAACACTGATGATTTCTGTTTTATATTTTAGCATCCAACATTGGTTGATACTAGTGCTCAGCTAAAAAAAGATAAACAGTGACACTATCAAAAATAAATATGTGTATAAATTTATTTATCACCAGTAATAATGAATAATTGAGGAGATACATTTTAACACTTATGGGTGAATTTTAAAGATGACAACATCAAATAATACTGGGATACTGTAAACTATTTATTACTTATGAAATATTTTAATCAAATATGGGACTGAATATTTAGAACCCATAAAAATTACTAAAATTTTAAATAACACATTATGGATATTTGTTTTCTTTATTTTTTTAAGCCAGGGTATACCTATAATTAAAAGAAGAATTATAAAAGGATTCTAAAATGGCACTCATCTCTCATCTCCATCTCTACTTTCCATTGCTTCCTCCTTTGAATTTACATAGATATACACAAGTATGAAATTTTGAATGTGCATGGATAATTATATTGGTCTTATATAGTGGCAGAAAAGAGGGAAAAAGAAAACCCTCTGTTATGAGATGCAAATCAGAAAAATATTTGCAATTTAATGGCAGATTAGCATCATTTATTTTGATAATTGCTGCATTTTATTATTTTTGATAGATTTCCATCTGCCAGGGTTTGGTACCAAATTTTAAGTTATTTAACAGATATCATTAGGTTGCTAAGCATTAACATTTAATTATCATATTAATAAACAGTTATTACTCTCTTCAAAACTGAGCCTTGCCTCTGACACATTAGTATGCATGCTCTGCTCTTAGGCAACTTAATTGTCCTTAAAGGAAATCATTACAATTTAAATGAAATTGGGAGCTACTGGTTAGGGAAGGCTGTAGGGCATGCACAATACATACTAAACAAGGAACTGTAATTTCCCCAAATCACTTTTTTCCCCAGTAATTTCACATCACAGCACTATATCTATTTGGTTTAGGGGGAAACCGTTTATTTTTTGCCTCTCAATTTTACAAGGGCACCATTTAACCAAGGACATGCAAGACTCTGAAATGTGTTAGTAAACGAACTTGAGTAAATCAAATTATTTCTTTTGTGGCCTGGTAAATTGTTGTCAGCATTTGCAACACAGTCAATGAAGCAATAAACTATAGCATGGTGGGCAGCCATCAAGCAACCCTTCTGCCTCTAGGATGCAGGACTGCAGGAGGCCAAAGTCTTTATAGAGACAGCTGTTGCCTCTCCCCATATGTGATTTTGTTTGTTCACTTCACAGCACTACACTTCACATGCTGCTGCAAAAATGGGGAATAGGGTCATTCTCCTGTGTCCTGTTACCTCTTTGGCATAGTCAAGAGCTTTCCTTTATGTTCGTCCCATCCGTAATCATAAAATGACTTGGTGATTTGAGTTAATTCCTCTGATGCTGAAATGCAAGGAGTTTAAATATCTCTGGATTCTCAGTTTTGAAAGATAATTAATCAAAGTTTTACACAACCTTAAACAGCTCTTCATTTTTAGTGAGTGACTCATCATGAAAACAAGGATTTTATTCTTGTGAGTGTTTAGCAATTTCAAATTAATTAGTTAGCAACTGAGAGTTAACCTTATTAGTGCTGAACGTTGCGGGACTCTTGAGGACTATAGAATGAATGAAATCTCTGCCTTTTTGGAAATATCATAAAGAATATCATAGAATTTTAAATCAGTGAAAATCCACTGCAGAGCTGCCAGGTGTTGAGAAATCTAGATCCAGATTTATTGTCTCTGTTTCTCAAACTAGAAAATTGTGATGGGAAAAACTCATTAGATTCCCCAAGGTCTCATAATTATCAAGTAGCTACAAAATTTAGATCCCAAGTCTACAAGCTACTACCATACATAGTCATACTTGGGATATCTCACTGCAAACCCTGCCCGCCCCAAAGCAATTTTGTAACTACTACAACCTACTCTGAGACATCTTGCTTTTAGACATGATTTGCTGTTTTGTTTTGTTTTCCTATAATTTTCTATTAGTAAGAGTGTTTTCTTAGTAATGTATGTAGTATGGCATCTCTTGATAGAAGATAGTCTTTTCGTTTTTCTTCAGACACCTTACTCTTTTCTACACTGACTTGATTCTTTATATTTAATTTTTTCTTTATTTTTTGTCAGTTTCATTCATACATATTATATTGTATATTTACTCCTATCGCCCCTAAGTATTCCCCCTTTCTTTTCCATTTTAATTCAATCTTCTTTTAACTTAGTCTTCCAGTAGCTAAATCTTTAGAAAATTTGCAACCATTTTGTCAGCAGCAGTTAGCAGTCATGTTCACTAGCTCCTGAAGAAGGAATGGATCCTCCTAGGCACCACTTCTATCCATGTAGATAGAAGATACAAATGCTAGTTTCATGTAGGTATTCATAACTTCTCTGTGTTCATGATGATAATGACAATGTCATACCTGTATGACAGTGTTTCATGGCACTCTTGTACATTCCCTAGCTCTTAAATTCTTTCAGCCCTTTCTTCTGCTGAATGTTCCTTAGAGTATGGGAGTATGGGTATGATATAAATGTCCTGCTTAAGACTGAGTGCTCATAGGTCACTTATTCTTGGAACCTTAACCAGAAATAAGTCTCTGCAATAACCATTACCCTATGTAGTAAAGAAGCTTCTCTGACCAAGGTTGAGAGACACACTAGTGTATGATTGATTATAAGTATAAACATTTGATGAGTCGGTTTAACAAGTTCATTTCGGGAGACATGGTAGCGTGCTCACCTTCTTGGTCCCATGCTTTCCTCAGCCATAAGCTTTGCAACATGTTTGTAGTATCAAGGGTGTGCTTCCTCCTGTCTGTGAGCATCAAATCCAATCACGGTGTAATTGGTTATCCCCCAAAGAGTTATATCACTATTGCACCATCAGACACTAGCTGCCTAATGGATCGCTATGGTAGCCGACATAGTCTACAGCTGAGTAAGATCGTTGATGAGTTTTCTCTTTCAACTGCTCACATAGTACCTTCCAGCATTATAAAGGAGCACCAGCAAGGAGGGAGTTTCCAGTTCACATCTAGTATATTTTCTTGATGTCCTGCAACCCAAGTGTGTGGTGTCAGTAGTAGAGTCTTATCACTTAGGTCTATCTATCAAGGGCAATGGCAATATCTTGCTTCTCTTTGGGGGCCACTGAGAGCTTGGCTCAAAATCTCCTAGGGTTATCCAAGATATACTTATAGGGTTCTTGTATAAAATTCTGAGATTTCTAAGACTAATATTTATTCATGAATGATATTTCCATTCCAAGCTCATTTTTATTTTTTTCAAATTAAAATTTTAGTTTATTGCATAGTAAATTTCTGTATAAACGCATTCTTAGTTTTTGTTAAGTGATCCTCTACCTAAACCCTCATTTTTTTCTCATCTTCCCAGTCCAACCCTCTTTAAGATCTATTATGTCTATTATTTACAGTTTCTTCAAAATGTCCTGAAGGTTATAGCCTAGATTTGCCTTCAACTGGAAATCCTCCTGCCTCTGCCTCTTTATCATATCCTACCAGTGTTTGTCAATATAATCAGCTGCTTTTTTTAATACAACAATTTTATCATATTAGCAAGATGAAATAAAGAATCAAGATAAGTAAAATATAACACATAAAATTAAGTTGACCCACAGTTTAATGATTTCCCCATTTTCTGGAGTTATTATGGTGGCTTAAAAATTTAAGATGGGCACTGGAGGTATTTTCTTATGTTCTTGCAATCTAGGAATTGTGAACAGGGGTTGGATGTTAAGCTTCTCAACACTATAGATTTCTTACATATTAAATAAGAGTATTAAATTACTCCATGGGAATAAGTTTATAAATTTTATAAATTTTAGAGGGACAAAGCAGATCTTCATGACTTATAGTACTGTAAAATGATTAAAAAACAGTGATTTTTGTCTTACTAAGTTGCTATGATGCAATAGAAAAAGAGGATGCATGGAATTTCCCAGTGTAGTCTATATCTAAAAAAAAGATAGTAACTACTATACTTTATAAAGTTATGACTTTAATAACAAATCAAAACATACAAAATGAAAATTCAACTTGTACAATATTCAGAATTTATATTTACATCTTGATTTATTGTTATCCCACCCCACTTATGTAACACATAGATTCACCAACTCCCACATTCCTGCTTTGTTTTCTGATTCATCCACAGCCAATTCTTCATCTCATAATTAACCATCTAGACACTGAGGTATTTGTAAATAACCTTAATAACATAGCCATTTTCACAATAGGTATTTTGCTTATTGACAGTGAGCATCTTTCCAGTTTCTAATGCCCTTTTTCAGTAATTTCCTTAATGATTATTATTTCCCTTGTAGAGATCATTTGTGTCTTGAATATGAAATATTCCCTATAGGCCATGTGTTTGAACAATTGGCCTCCACATTGTGGTGTTGTTTGAAAGGGAGTAGAACAAGAAGAAGTGGGTCACTTTGTATGTATATATGGCAGAAAAGTATAAAGGGGGCTGTTTAG
>CABHPH010152714.1:0-10984 GCA_902168325.1 Peromyscus nudipes
GAGGCCACCCGAGCTTGATGCAATTAAATCATCATATCCACAATCAGAGCAGAAAGCATGAGGGTGTGTTTGCCTCCTAATCAGCTCAGTTCCTCCAGTCTTCTACAGTCCACGACCCAGACCCAGGGAATGGTGCTGCCTACAATAGACTGGCTCATCCTGCATCTACCAACATAATCAAAACAATCCCCTCACAGATGTGCCCACAGGCCAACCTCATCTGAACAATCCCTCGCTGAGAAACCTTCCCAGGTGAGTCTACACTGTGTCTAATTGACAGTTAAAACTCATCATGGCTGTCGAAATGGCTCAGTGTCCAAGAGCACTGGTTGTTCATATGGAAGACCAGAGTTTTGCTTCTCAAACCCATATCAGGTGGCTCATCACCACCTGTTAACTCCAGCTCCAGGAGGATCCAACACCTCCAGCCTCTATGGGCACCTGCACTCACGTGCACATGACCACACTGACTCTCACACTGCACTCACGTGCACATACCCACACTGACTTGTGAACATACACATACTTTTTAGATAACAAAGTCTTTAAACTACCGCTTTGGCTTGTGTGCCTTTCTCATGGTTGCTCCTCATGGTTGTCCCAAGATTGTTTTATTTTATTTATTTATCTATTTATTGTTTTATTAAAATAAAACAAATGCTGAGGAATAGGACAAGAAAGGTGTCAAGTTAGGGTTTCTATTGCTTCAATGAAACACCATGACCATAAGCAAGTTGTGGAGGAAAGGGTTTATTTGACTTACACTTCAGCATTGCTGTTCATCACTGAAGGAAGTCAGGACAGGAACTCAAACAGGGCAGGAACCTGGAGGAAGGAGCCCATGCAGAGACCATGGAAGAATGCTGCTTACTGGCTTGCTTCCCATGGTTTGCTCAGCCTGCTTTCTTATAGAACCCAGGACCACCAGCCCAGGGATGGCACCACCCACAATGAGCTGGGCCCTCCCCCGTTGATCACTAATTGAGAAAATGCCTTACAGCTGGATCTCAGGGAGGCGTTTCCTCAGCTGAGGCTCCTTCCTTTGATGACTCTAGCTTGTGTCAAGTTGACATACAACATCAACCACTACAAAAGGCAGCATGCTTGGATAAAGAATGGGTGAAAACACACCCCAAGGGAAAGAAACACAGACCACAGGACTGAGTTTAAAGGGGATTGGGGAGGACTCCTGACATGTTTCTATACAGCTCTTAAAATTTTATCACATTGGATGTATTTGTGAGCATTTATTTGTTTTGAAAGGCATCTCCTTATGTAACCCTGCTGGCCTAAAACTCACAGAGATTGGCCTGCTTCTATTTATCTGTATTTTGTGTGCATGCATTGAGGAGTTGGGGGAGGGAGGGGTCCTCATACCATGGCACAAGTGTGGCCAGAGGACAACTTGAGAGAACTGGGTCTTTCCTCCCACCATGCACATCCAGGGATTAAACTCAGGCCATCGGGAGCACATTTATATTTACTACTGAATCATCTCACCAGCCCCAGCTCATCTTCTTAAACCTTGAAGAGGCAGGCTTTCCTGTGGGAGAGTTTTACCATGGTACTCAAATTGGCCTCACGCTCATGATCCTCCTGCCTCAGCCCCCTGATGGCTGGAATTGCAGATTTGAATCTTTGCAACAGACTGCTATTTGAGTTCTGATACTTCAAAGATGCAGCCAACCCAGTTACTGTTTAAATTTTTAAATACACGTATTAATTACCCAGCTACAACTTGGAAATGTGTGGTGATTTCTAGTATGTACCTCAGCAGAACCATTCAGCTCTCTTAAGTCTTTTCCTGTCGTGTGATAACATCATGGTTAGAACACAATAAAGACAATGTGATTACAACACTTCCCGAAAGGGAATCGTTTGGGCCCTGATGCTAAACTTTTTCCTTGCTGTTTCAGAGATGACCAGTCAATGAATCAAAACAGGGTTCATCAGAAATGACAAGAACAGAAAGGTTTGTCAGGCCCTTCCGCTTGATGGCTGTGTCAGCCCCTGCTTCCTACAGGACCAACCTTCTTGTGTGTCCCAGGAAGGAAGGAAGAAAAGATTGCTGCCTCCAGAAACATTTAATTTGTCTAGCTACAGTAATTAGATCTTTATTCATGGGCGTATGTAGCTAATCACAATGGCATGCACTTAAATTGGGTTAAGAAGATATCTTTGAAATGTCATTTGTGCATTTCGTTTGTAATTTGTAATATTCCCCTGGCCTGACAGTAATGAGATTTGGGGTCATCCACTTATTAACTCCTCCCCTCCCCTCCGATGCTCATTTGGAGCTGTGGTCCATGACACGTGGCTCTGCACCTTGGCTTCACGTGAAGGCTCCAGGGAAACTGGAAAGGTGAACCATGACAGAGCAAGTACCATGCCTGGCTAGCCTGCATGAGGAGAGGCCCATGAGCAATGACATTCTGCTTGCTCTTAGCATTTTTCTTCTTATGTTGTGATGAGAAGTATGGCTAAGGAAATATTGCACATCGTTCAAGATTACCCAGATGTGTACACTTTAAGATAGAAAATAAAGGAGCAATAAATGCAATCATTAAATGTACACTTCAGGCTGGTGGCATAGCTCAGAGGTAGAGCACCTTCAGGTGATGTTGGTGGCCATGTCCTCTGGTCTTTGGAAGGATGTCCTAGGGCTCAGATTCTTACACTGTGGGTCACAAGCCCATAGGGAGTCATAACTGAACATAGGGGTCAAGAAAAATAGGGTAGTAGTAAAAGGTTTCTGTTTGCACACTATCCAAAGTTAATTAAAAGTCAGAGGAGAAATGAACCCACGGTGTTTCTATGAGGGCTCACCCATGATGCATGCTGGGACTTTACTGTGGCCTCTGAACACACAGCATGAGCTCTTTGCCCTGAGCACATCCTCACAACAAGCGATGCCAAAGAACCCTGTCTGGAATCCTTCCACTCCAATGCGAGACTGTTGTTGATCATGAATCTCCATGGTTCTTAGCATCACATAGACCTTTCTGCTCTTACAAAAACGTAGTGTTACAAATACAGAGAAAGGCTTTTAATATTTTCCTACCATCACATCTCAGCACATATCCAATCAGTATTTTTGAATTGTATTGGGTTAGAATGTTTGATTGTTTTTAAAATTGCTATTTGAGGCTCGTGAGAACTCCATTGGAAAAACCAGCCTGAGGACCTGGGTTCAACCTCCAGGATACATATAAAAAGTCAATCTTGATGGCATGTGATATAACCCAGTGCCAGGGAAGCAGAGGTAGGCAGATCCCTGTGGGTCCTTTATCCAGCCAACCTAACCTACTTGGTAACTTCCCAGCAAGTGAGAGACCCTGTCCCAAAACAAACAACAAACAAACAAAAGCAGGCCAAGGCTGAGAATGACAGAAGGAACTGGTGGCGACTACTGGGTACTGCCAGCTGAAGCATATAGTCTTGTGGTTTCTTTCAGTCCACAGCGAGTAAGGACTATTTTGAAATTATAACACGTTAGTTAAAATGAATAGGCTAATAAATGACAGGCTCCATAGAGTTAGTATCAATTTCCTCGCCAATCTACACTATAAACAAGAGCTGCGGAGACCTCGGCAAGAGGAAGCACTTCAGCAATCAAGAGCATAAGCACTTGGCTGTGGCCTTGTAAAAAGTACCATGACCCAGGCTGTTGTCATGGTTTCACAGAAAGCAGCTGTCAGGGGAAGAGATGAAGAGATGGTGTTCGAGCATCTGATTATGATGCTCAGAGACAAAGAACTTTGCAGACGGCTTAAATGGAAGATGAGAAAATGTCAGCTAAATCTTCAGGCTTCTTAGGGTGGGCTTACAGTGAGCATCCACAGCTGAACAGGCGTGTTCCAGAAAGAATGCACTTTTCATTAGAAGCAGTACGAGCCTTGGGGAGCATTCTGGTAGTATGCTTTCCTATGTAGACAGAACATAGGCATTAATACATGTATCTCTCCCCAAACCACAGTCATCCACAAGTCCCACATTCCCAAATGTCCAGAACTATTCTGTCTCTTCCATCACCACCCTCATCCCCTAATCCCACAGTCTCCAAAGTCTGGGACTTTCTGGGGGCAGGGCTGCAAGAGGTGGTGGGTGGCTACAAGGATACTGTGTTTTCCAAACATGGCAGGGCAGCTGCACATGTGAACTCATGGCCACTGTGACGGCATGCACAAGATCTGTGCAAGCTCACACCAGACAGACAAAACCCCAGCATGGAAAGGGGAGGTGGGCAAGAAGTCTCACCACTAGCTGAGAAGCTACTGGCAATTAATAGCTGCTGAGAGATGAAGGAGTCAGTTTCCTTTGAGGATGTGATCCTGACAAGCGGACAACACTCCAGTGAGAGGCCACACATGTAAGGACTTACGGGCAGTGCATATGGGACTTGGGTCTTTAAAAAAAAAAAGACGCCAGGTGGTGGTGGCACACGCCTTTAATCCCAGCATTTGGGAGGCAGAGCTAGGCGGATCTCCTTGAGTTCAAGGCCAGCCTGGTCTACAGAGCGAGATCCAGGACAGGCACCAAAACTACACAGAGAAACCCTGACTTGAAAAACAAACAAACAAAAAACAACAACAATAAAAAAAAAACAAGACACAAAGTTGGATGGTTAGGAGGGTGGGTAGAACTCAGAGGAGAAGAGGGAATAAATAGGATCAAAACATATTATTGTATGGAATAATCAAAGAACTAAAAATTTAAATAAGTTTAAAGAGATTAGGAGATAGAAATTAGCTTCAGCGGTATCAAAGAGCCAGTGGGTACACTATATGTACTGTGTGTCAGCATAATTCACAACCATAGCATTTGCTATCTCTCACCTCCATAAACTGACAGTTGGGTGAGATAGCCTAAGCTGATTTACTAAGCCACAACTCTTTAGGGCATATTCTGTCTCAAGGTTCTGGGTCATACAGGAAGTTCCCATGAAGCACTGTGCTTGGGAAGGAAGCTGGATATCAACAACAAGAGAAAAAAGAGAAAGCTCATAAACTCATGGAAACTGAACAACTCTCTCACTCAGGAGGCAGAGCCAGGTGGATCTCTGTGAGTTTGAGGCCAGCCTGGGCTACTGAGTGAGTTCCAGGAAAGGCGCAAAGCTACACAGAGAAACCCTGTCTCGAAAAACCAAAAAAAAAGAAAAAAAGAAAAAGAAGAAGAAAAAAGAAAGAAAAATGGGTTAAGACAGAAATAAAGAAAGATATTTATGACTTTCTAGAATGTTGCAGGATATTTGATCACACTGTGAAGCCAGAGATTGCATTATTTAAATAAAATCAACCATAGGTCAAGAGGTGGAGCAAGTGACCAGGTGACTGGAAGTAACCACAGAGAGTGAGGGAAGTCAGGAGGTCAGAGAGACAGAGGCACAGGAAGTAGAAGGGAGGAACATCTTGGTGGAGGAATTTTGTTTCAGACAGCTTAGGAAAGAGCCCTCTTTCTGAGATGACAGTGGAGGAGGAAGGTCAGCCATCTGCTTTCGCTGCCTCTCTGAGCTAGCTGATTTTCACCCTCATGAAACTGAAAAGCTTCTGTAAGGCAAAGGACACTGCCAATAGGACAAAGTCACAGCCTCCAGAATGTAAAAAGATTTTTACCAATGTCACATCCAATAGAGGACTGATATCCAAACTACATGAAGAACTCAATAAACTAGATATCAAAAAAAAATCCAATTTAAAAATGGGATACAGATCTAAACAGAGAATTCTCAATAGAGGAAACTCAAATGGCTAAGGAACACTTTAAGAAATGCTCAACATCTTTAACCATTAGGGAAATGCAAATCAAGCCTACTTTGAGATTCCATCTTACACCTGTCAGAGTGGCTAAGATCAATAACCCAAATGACAGCTCATGCTGGCAAGGATATGGAGCAAGGGGAACACTCCTCCACTGATGGTGGGAGTGAAAATTTGTACAACCATTATGGAAATCAATATGACAATTCCTCAGAAAGTTGGATATTGATCTACGTCAATATCCAGCTATACCGAAGGAGGCTCCATCTTACCACAAAGACACTTACCCAAACATGTTCATTGCAGCTTTATTCATAATAGCCAGAAACAGGAAACAACTTAGATGTCCCTCAACTGAAGAATGGATAAATAAAATGTGGTACATTTACACAATGGAGTATTACTCCACTGTTTTAAAAAATGACATCATGAAATTTGCTGACAAATAGATGGAACTAGAAAATAATCACCCTGAGTGAGGTAACCCAGACCCAGAAAGATAAATATGGTATGTATTTGCTTATAAGTATATATTAGCTGCTTATATGTTGATATTAGCTACAATTTGTAGACCCAGAGAGGTTGTGTAAAGAGGAGGAGCATAGGAGGGATGTATGATCTCACGGGAAGGGGAAAATAGAATAGATTTTATGGGCAGAATGGAGGCAAGTAGGAACTGGAGTTAGAAGATCAGGTATTGGGGAAGATGGAATGGAGGGAGAGAGTACAGGGAGAGACAGCCGGAATTGGGGGGCGCAGATTAGAGGTTAGTGTGGAAACCCAGTGCAGTGGAAACTTCCTGGAATGTATGAAGGTGATCCTAATGAGGATTCCTAGTAATGGAGGACACAGAGACTCAGCCGGCCATCTCTTGTCACCAGGCAAGGCTTCCATTGACTGGACTGGGTTGCATTCAATTCAGTTGTTAGCTAAGGGGGTCCCATGGAAATTCCTGAACAATCTTGGCTGTTGCTAAGACAAAGGATTGTTCTCTGCAAATTGACAGTGGGGCCCCATTGCCAAGGACAACACCAACACCCACACAACTCACTGAACACATAGAACTCAAGCTGGTGCCTACATAGAGCCTTTGTTCCTACGCTCTAGTCTCTTTGGTGCTGGAAGGTTCTCTGCAGGCTATGGAAAGAGAAACATGGACACCAACCCAGCCACAAAACCATTGACCTGCAATCTGTCCTGCCTGAAGAATATGCTAGGGCAATGGTGGCACAGAATTTGTGGAAGGAAAAAATGGAGTGGATCTGGAGGGGAGGGGAAGTGGGGAAGAACTGGGAGGAGTAGAAGAAGGGGAAACTATAATCATGATATGTTGTAGGAGAAAAGAACCTATTTTAAATAAAAGGAAAAAAACACAACACACACTTTGAATAAGAATGGCCCCCATAGACTCATATTTGAATGCTTAAGGAGTGGCATTAGGAGGTGTGGCCTTGTTGGAGGAAGTGAGTCACTGGGGTTGGGCTTTGAGGTTTCAGATGCCCAAGCGAGGCCCAGTGGCTCTCTCTCTCCCTACTGACTGCAGATCATGATGTTGAACTCTCAGCTTCCTCTCTAGCACCATGTCTGCCTGCTTGCCACCATGCTTCCTGTCTTGACCATAATGGACTAAGCCTCTCTAAACTACAAGTCAGTCCCAATTAAATGTTTTCCTTTATAAGGGTTGTCAAGGTCATGGCATCTCTTCAAAGCAATAGAAACCCTAACTAAGACACACTTGTAATCCCAGCACTGGGGAGATGGAGAGAGGAGGCTCTCTGGGGATGACTGCCCAGAAGCCCAGCCTACTTGGTGAATTCCAGGCTAGTGAGAGGCTCTGTCTAAAAAAGATGAATAGTAGCTGAGGAATGACACCCAAGGTTTCATCTGGTCTACACATACACACATAGAGACAGATACACATATGCATACACACACATACACCCATGTACATCTGCGTACATACATGCACCTACATATACATACAAACACACACAACTAAAATAATAAAATATCAGTAAGAGGCTGTGAGCAACCACAAAATCTATAGTGCTGCACTCTCTGTAGGAAGAGCCTATTAGAAACTCTACCAAGAAACACACACACACATATATACACACATACACACACATATATATACACACATACATACACACACATACACACACACACACAATTAGGGGCCCTAATGTCCCATGGGGAAGACTTAGGCCCAGTACCTTGCAACAGGACCCCGACTGAGGTGAGATTTCTAAAGAGGGTGGTAAGGCAGTCTGAGACTGTTTTGCCATGTGAGGTAGGCAGGCTCTACTCCAGTCTGACTGACAACCGTACGAGAAAGAGAGATCTGGAAACATGGGGACACCAGCCTTTTAGTCATAGGCCAGGACTGTGGAAGGACACAGGGAGATGACAGTCTTGGAAGACAAGGACAGAGGTCCCAGGAGAAACTGAATCTATGCTAGCACCTGGCCCTTGGATTTTCCAACCTCCAGAACCATAACGCTCAGTTATTTAAACTTCCAGTACTATTCTTGGTTTGCTGGTCACTGCAGCTCAACACCCCACACACACACACACACACACATACACACACCCCCACATACACACACACACACACACACACACACACACACACAAAGTGCAAATAAATGAAAAACATCTTATGATGCTGGGCAGGTGCCCAGTCAACATAATAAAGTCACTGTGTTCCCAGAGTTCACTTACAAATTTAATGCGCATGGTAAACAAAATCCCAGCGTCATTTTTAGAGAGAACAACATAAATGTAACCTAGCATTCGTATGAAAAATGGAAAAATGTACAAGCTGGAACTCCTAGACAAGCCCCGAAGACGAAAATAAGGAGGGTAGTGGCCATCGCAGGAGCATTAGGGAGCTGTTACACTGTAAAAGCAGACGTCGCTGCAAGAAGAGACCGGCCAATGGGACAGGAGAGAAGGCCTGGCTTTACAGAAGGGCACGGCCGTCATCCGGCAGTGCGGCATGTGCACTGCCGAATCCACACACAAGAAAGAGCAATTGTTCAAAGACATGCACAAAAAATTGGTAGATCAGTGGTTCTCAACCTGTGGGCCTCAACCCGTTCAGGGGTCGAAAGACTTTTTCACAGGGGTCGCCTAAGACCATCGAAAACACAGATATTTTCATTACAATTCATAACAGCAGCAAAATTACAGCTATGAAGTGGCAATGAAAATAATTTTCTGGTTGGGGACCACCACATGAGGAACTGTACTAAAGGGTCGCAGAGTTAGGAAGGTCGAGAACTACTGTACTAGAAGAAAAAAGTTGGATCAGTACATACATTTAAAGTTTTATTTGAATAAAATATAATAATATTTGAATAAAAATAAAAAGTCACCATTGATAAATTTCTCATAGCTTAAATGATTCATTGTAAAGAACAAGAGGGAACCTAATAAAGAAGCTACATGTAAGCAGGGTGTGGTGACATGTGCCTGTAACCCAATTCCTTGAGAAGCTGAGGCAGGAGGATCAGGAGCTTGAGGCCGGCCTGGACTAGTAGGACCTTGTCAAAAGGAAGTGTGCGTAGGAGGAGGGACTGGGAAGGAAGGGGAGGGGAAAGAAGGCTATGGAAAGAGAGGAGGGGAGGGGAGAGAGGGGAGGGAAAAGGAGGAGAGGGGAGAGGAGGAGGAAAACAAATGTCTTTATAATATCAGAGAGAGAAAACCTTTTCCAATTATGCAAAATGTAGAACTGTAAAATAAGAAAAATTAATTTTACTACTTACAAATGAATATGTGTCTGGACAGAAAACAGTATTGATATGGACAAAAAGGAATCATATGTTACAGAGTTGTGTTTGTGTGAACAACATATTGATAAGAAGAGCTAATAACAAATCAATATAAACAGCAATGATCATATCTAAAAAGCTACAAAGAATTCAAAACTGAAATGTAAACAGCTCTGTTTTATTGTTCAAAAATTGATTATTTTCTTTCCACTTTTCCTTCTCTTTTAAATTTATTCTTCTCTCATACAACACATCCCAACCACAGCCTCCCCACCCTCCACCTCCACCTCTGTCTCCCCCAGATTCACTCCTCCTCTGCTTCCCTTCAGAAAAGAGCATGTCTCCCAGGGATATCAACCAAACACGGCATACATAACAAGATGCAATAAGACTAGACACAAGGCCTCCTCCTGTCAAGGCTGGACGAGGCAACCCAGTAGGAGAAAAAGTGTCCCAAGACCAGGTGTCTGTAGTGCAAACAGCTCTTATATGTGCAAATGAGTTCAAACTCATACAGGAAAGGTTAAAATAAATAACATACTGTTTCCCTTTTAGGTCTACAAAGATGAAAACATTTGATAAAGCATTGGACGTCTATGGGGAAATTGGCACTGCCAGGCATTGTTGGATATAAATCAGAATCAACTCTATGGACAGCAATCAAACAGCTATGTGGTGATAGCTCCTGGCTGTCGTACCAGGACTCCGGAAGCCACAGCAGGAAGATTGCTACAAGTTCAAAGTCTTCCTAGTCTACAGACCGAGTTCAAGACCAGCCGACGCTACAGAGTGAGACAATTCCAGAACCAAAGTATAACAACAACAAGTGTGCATCCTGTGTCTACTTCTCCCAGTTCTGTATTTCCACGGGTGCTAAGCGATGTGAACAGAAATCAGGCTGACTTTCTTAACAGCAAAAATACATACAGGAGTTGGAGAAGCGTGGGTGTGCAAACACATGTACAAGCCAATACACATGTCCGCACAGATACATTCATGAACATACCTAAAGACATACACACAGATGCGTGAACACAAACACACAGCTATGTACATACACATGAAACATACGAGCACACGTGTACTTATGCACACTGTTCAACTATCATCGATGCAGGCATCGGCAAACTGTGACCCAGGGGTCAAATCTGGCTATAGCCCATCACCTAATTTCGTTTTAAATGACTGGGAAAGAGCAGAAAAGGAGCACGATGTCGCTGAGTAGAGCTAGTTCTTGGACCGCTGGTCGATGCTGCTTGGTCCACAGGCCCAGCCAGTGGCCTAGAGCCACTTCTGCTCACGCGGCTTGTCCTACTGGGAGGGGGGAAGCATGGGGCCTCGGGACTGCACACTGGCTGCAAACACGATGGCTGTGCCAGGGCACCAACAGGGCTGCTGGAGCCCTGGGCACCAACAGGGCTGCTGGAGTCCAGGGCACAGGGCTGCTGGAGC
>CABHPH010152714.1:19762-32561 GCA_902168325.1 Peromyscus nudipes
TGTTTGTCCCTTCCAAAAGACTTACCAAATAGTCACAGGAACCAGATGTGACACAGAGGTGAGCAATGAATGGCTATTTAGGAAAAGAAAGATAGCCCAAGATAATTCAGCTCTAGACTTGCAACATTCCAACTTTTCACAATCAATGTCCTAATTAGTCAGTCAGCTTGGTAAAAAGTTTAATGTAAGAACAGCTTTTCTTTTTCTCTGGAAACTTCAGCTAATATTATTTCAAGAGGAGTCTTTGAAGAGAAGGCTCAGTCTACATTTAAATCTGTGTCTGAAAGGGGCGGCTTGGAGGAGGGTCCTCCTCACAGAGCTAGAATTACCCAAGGGAACGTAAGTGGTGATCGGCAGTCTATCTGACTTAAACTATGGGAAACCGTCGCACACCAATAATCAAGTGACTTCTACAACTGGCAAAGGCTGAGAATTCCTGCAATAAAGGACCTCTGACAAGCCCTGGAGGAAGATCTGGGCGCGGGAGGGTAACAAACTAGAAAGGATGCTGCATGTACAGTAAGAAAAATACAAAGAAAGCAGCATCCGTTGCACACGGCATCCAACTCCCTCCCTAAAGGCAGCTGTGCTCTCAGCAACAGAGAAGTCCAGCAGGGCATCCACACCTGGCTGCTGCCAACAAAACACACAGGCAGAGAAACCCCAGAGCAAAACAGGAGAACAGTTGCAGTCGAAGGCTGTTTAGGCTGTTTTAAAGCAGGAGATGCAGGGAATGCAAGATGTGTGGCCTCAGGATTCACAGACTTGCAGCGATACAGGAGCTTTCTAGGATAAGATAACACAACCATGAAAAGCAGAGAAGAAAGTTTTACTTGGTACGGCCACATTAGAAAAGGGGACAGGGAGACACGGGAACTCCTCCCTCACACCCACTACCCAAGTCCATCTTCAGGGCCCTGACAAGAGGTTTGGGTTTAAACAGAGGGCAAGAGGCTGTGTAGCCAAGTAGTCCTGGCCAATGAGTGGTCCCACCTCACCAGCCCTTCATTGTCTTGGCTCCTGTCTCTCCTGCAAGCTAGTTAAACAGGAGTCAGAACTTCATGAAATCTCTGCTGACAGCTAAGTCCTCCTCAGGCTGACTCTGGGTTCAGGCCTTTCCTTCTCCCGGCAGGAGACTTCTGGGGAAATCCCTATTCCTTGGAGACTATTGTCTCAAAAGTCTACAGTCAACTGGAGAGGCACAAGTGTCTCTCCTTAGACTATTTCACAAGAGGACAAGTGGGGGGAAACACGAAGGTATTTGTGTGTGTGTGTGTGTGTGTGTGTGTGTGACACAGAGAGAGAATGTGAGTATATGAGAGAGAGAAAAAGAGAATGTGTGTATGAGACAGAGAGAGAGAGAGAGAGAGAGAGAGAGAGAGAGAGAGAGAGAGAGAATATGTGCCACATATGTGCAAACATTTGTAGAGGCCAAAAAAGGCTTCCGTTCCCCAGAGCTGGAGCTCCAGGTGGTAGTGAGTAACCAGACGTGGGTGCTGGGAACGGAACTTGGGTCCTTTAGAAGAGCAGAAAGTGCTTGTCATCACCGAGCCACCTCCCAGCTCCCACCACTTCTATTTCAGAGTCACCCACTGTGTCCAGTTCTGAACCTGGCCCTGACAGATACGCATCTGTCTCCTGGGGAGCAGACACCACAGACAGCAGTTTGCTATCTCTCACCCTGGAAAAGATGAGGCAGCTCCCTCAGCTCCAAGGGGCCTCGGGCCAGCTGCTTCTCTGTCTCTGGTGCTGGTTTTCTCTCCAACCCTAGATCTCCATTTTCCTCTGCTGTGGCCTGGGTGTGGTTCTGTCTTTGCAAGGCCCTTTCTTCACCTGAGCCCTTTATGTTGTGCCAGAAATCAGGGGGCTGTAGGGGAGAACCAGCTCCACCTAGACCTGAGATGACTGCACCACAGTATTCAGCAGCCCTGGGGCATCCAGAAACAGGCTTATGCTTTGGTTCTTTTCCATGAGTCGTGATAATGTGCTGCAGGGCCCTGGCAAATGGGAACCCACATTCCCACCTGTCTTGAGAATTCCGCCTTTGGAGAAATGTGAACAACGACGCTCCTCCTTATAAGGTCCCAAGGACAAACAAAAAACGAACCCACCAAAGCGCCCTCCGGGGAACAAACACGTTTGTTGGTCTTACTTAAGAGCACAGGGGAGGAGTCACCAGCAGGAACATGGGCGATCTCAAATCAGCCACAATGGAAAGTCTTCACCCAGCATGGATGACGTCTTCCTCATAGCCTCCTTCTCTCAATTAACTTCCCCCAGCTTATATACCCTAGCACCCCTCAGACCCTTAGGCCATGAGGCCATCTGAAATTAGGGCAGAACTGGACACTAACGGACTGGAGGAGTGGCTGGAATTTCAGGTGAGGGTCTAGACCTCATCCCATCCCTTCAAATACCAACAGTCCACAGACCCAATCAAGATGGCCTCCAGCTCAGGCACAGGTAATCTGATAATAATGGGGGCCATTTGGCTCAGAGGACCCTGTTTTTCAACACCTCTCCACAACTCTGGAAAGTCTATCCAGTGCCTTCAGTACAAACCTCAGTGACCTGAACCCCAGAGTCCCCTTCTCCAAGTCCATTGGCCTTTCCTACAACCCTCTCCGCAGCTCAGTCTTGCTCTGGGCCTCCATTCATTGTTAACAGATGGACCAGCCCCCAAGTGTCTATCAATGATTCGAAACCTTTAGCTTTTCCATTATGGAGGACATTGGAGGACAGGCCACTCTAAAAGAGGAAAGAGGTGTGCACAGATCCTGGTCCCCACGTGAAGCCTGACTCCGGGCCAACACCACACCGGAGCTTGCTGCCTTGACCCTCCTCCCTGAATCTCATGAAAGGGCTTCAGGGACAATCCAGAGCGATTTCTCCAAGGCAATGGCTAATGGAGCTTGCCTCCTCTACCCTGCCCTGGTGGCAAGATCATTTATCATGGCTCTAGGATTTCAAGTAAAGTAACAGTGTTACAGTGGTAGAATGTCCATCTTCAGCTGGTGGCAAATTGCCGTCATCGTCATCCTGAAGGTGGGGGAGGCCGTCCCAAACCCGTCCAAACACTCTTCCGCCATCTTCTGCTGTCCTTTGAGGCTGACTCTAGCCACACTCTGCTCAGCATGAAACCATCCATCACTCAGATGAGCAGGGTGAGGTTCTCATGAAATGGGCTCAGATTGCACATGCCAGGGTGACTCTGTAGAGACACATATCAATGGCCATTCCAGATGAATTCCCACCACAGGCCAGAAATGATTAAATAATTTTTGTAAAACAGCATTTGAAATTTTGCTCTTGTCCATATTTTTCATAATAGTCAGCAGAAAATGGATTACAACTCTGCCGGAAAGGAATAACTTGGCATTTGAAGAAGCCCGGCGCACACATTAGCACAGGGAGCTCATTAGGCCCTGAGGATCAGGTGGCTGGGGCTCAGAGGCCCCAGCTAGGGCTTCATCTCTGGGAGCCAGCAAATATTATTTTTTAAGAGCATCCCAGTTTCTACCCAGAGGGCAATTATTTCCTTAATGTTCATAAAGTGTAGGAAACAAATGAAAAATACATATTAACATTTGCATATGCATCCCCCAGCAAAAATGTTAGAAGTCCAATTGCACTGTGGCTTAAGGGCTGAGAGAAGAAGGCTCTGTGATTAACTTTAGCTGTTTGTATTAAACATTCTGTTGGTCAGGGAAGTCTATGCAGCTAGATAACCTTAGGTAGCATCACTGATTCATCCCAGAACAGACCAGTTTTACAAGCCAGTGCGTCTGACCTTCCTCTGAGAAGATCACCTAGTGCTCGTCCATGTGAAACTGTCTGTAGACCTGATTAAGACTGACACCTACAGTCAGGTGGCTTTGAGGGAAGGGACAGCCATGGGTGAGGTGGGTAGGCCTTATCCCTCCGGCTGAGTTGTTAAGTGCCAACAGAGGTTCCCGTAGAAGAAGGTGTTCCCCTTCAGACCAGCTTATGTTAGCACCCAAAGTTCCAGCCTGACACATGGCCTGTAGGCTCTGCACTGATGGGGGTCCCAAGTCACATGATCACAATCCTTGAAACAGATTTTTTGATATATACATAGATACACAGGCAGGTAACTGCACAACTGCCTGCTTTAGGATAATCTAGAGATGGAGGAGAACTGATAGGCTGAAGATGTATTCTGAAAGGAGGTTAATGAACCATCGCACCCTCTTAAACTGTTTTCATTCTTGACTCCTTTTCTCCTGAGAAATTTTGACACAATCCCAGATTTATAAGCAAATAAAACAGATATACTTACCAAATATCGGTTTATAAGAAATTATAAAGTGACTCATATAGCAGGCAGAGAAAAGACTGTTGTTTTCAACAAAATCTCAGTCGTTCAATTTTACTAATAAAGACTCAGGAGCCAGATGCTGGGGTGAAAACCTGCTAGCTCAGAGAGGCTGAGAAAGCACCCGCCTGACCATCCTCTTCCGCTGACATCCCAGAAAGAGAGCTTTCTCCTACACAGTCTCAATGTCCTCAAACTCAATGTCCCTCCCTTCTGTTTCTGTGTGTCTCTCTATCCATCCTCCTGACTCCCTCTTACTCTGTATGGTTTTTTTTTTCTTGTCAACTGGTTGCTTGTTCTGCCTCTTGATCTATGGTTGACTTTATTTAATTCTGTTTACAATATTTAAGCAGAAAGCTCTTAGATTAAAGGTGTGTGCTAGGGCTGAGCCACACCATAACTAGAAACAGGTTTTTCCAGTAAATAACATAATCTCAGGGTTCACAGTGTGATCATATATCCTGTAACAGAAGACCTTTTTAAATTTTTTTTTCCTTTCTTGACTATCAGGGTTCTTAGAGCTATGGTCCCTGCAATTCCAGACATGGTCTATGATTCCTGGGGGCTCCTGTCCTGGACCCATTGTATTCTCATACATCTGATAGCCACAGTTAGCTCACTACCCAAAGGCCTCAGGAAAGATAACACACACCACACACACACACACACACACACACACACACACACACACACATACACATACACACACACACTCCACCCTGTAATCCAGAGCCATATATGGTGACTTGGGCTATAATCCCCATGTACAGAGACTGAAGCAGGAGGATTGCCACAAGATCAGGAGCAGTCTGGGCTACAGAATGAGACTACCTCAAAGTGAAAAGTAAAAGGTGTGGGTAGAGGGGCTGGGAGAAACGGCTCAGTCAGTAAAGTGCTTGCTTAAAAGTACAAAGACCCACATTCAGTTCCCGGAATATATGTAAAGGGGCCAGGCATGGTGGCACTTGCTTGTAGTCCAGCTGGGGAGGAGGAGACAGCTGCATTCCTGGGCTCGCTGGCCAGCCTCGCATGCTAGGGAGTCCTAGAGAAGTGAGAAGACCTGTCCAGAAAAACAAAAAACAGTGGATGACACTCCTAAGGACTGACACTATGTATGTAGTGGTCCTCTGGCCTACATACATACATGCACACCCATAAGCACACACAAAGTAAAAAGAGGGATGGGGAAATACTTATGTGGTAGAGTATTTGCCTGGCGTACACAAGGCCCTCGGTACGATACCAGTCCTGAATGAAAAAAATCTGGGGAAGCATCATCATCAGAGAGGCTTCCTCCAGCTGAGACCCACAGCCAAATGTAAGGTGGAGAGAAAATCCAAATTGGAGATCTCCGTCGTGTTCTTCCCCTCAGAGCCTGGAAAACCTCACGGAAGAGGGGGAGGAAGAATTGTACAGGCAAGAGCAGTTGAGGGCAGCAGGAGAACACGGCCCACAGAATCAACTGAGCATGGCTCATAGGAGCTCACGGAGTCTGAAGCGACAGCCAGGGAGCCTGTGTGGGTCTACTCTAGGTCCTCTGCGTTTGTGTTAGGGTTGTGTAGCTTGGTGTTCTTGTGGGACTCCTAACAGGGGGAGTGGGGTGTGTCTCTGACTCTTTTGCCAGCTCTTGGGGACCCTTTTCCTCCTAGTGTGTTGCCTCGCCCAGCCCTGGTATGAGGATTTATGGCTAGTCTTTCCGCAACTTGTTACCGGAGTGTTGGGCTGATGTCCTTGGGAGACCTGCTCTTTTCTGAAGGGAGACAGAGGAGGAGTGGATCTGGGGAACAGGGTGGGGGGCTAGGACTAGAGGAGCGGGGGAAACTGTGGTCAGGATGCATTGTATGAGAGAAGAGTAAAAACAAAATCTGGGGAAGGGAAGACTGCTCTTGCGGGAGCCCAGCCACACTGTGTTACCACAGAGACGAGGTCAGTTACACAGTGTGTGGTCGTTGTTACTTCTCACTTATTTTAGTAACTTTGTGGACAGAGAGACAGAGCCTATTTTCTTAACCCAAGTTGAATCTTTTCTTTGCCATACGGACAGTTTTATATATGAACCTTCACCCCCAGAAACAAGAATGAACAACATCTGGTGTCCTTTACTTCCACCAGATCCTTTAAGGGTGACACAGATAGAAGCCAAAACACAAACAAACAAACCTTCAGGTCCTTGGCTTGGGATGTAGTTCAGTGGTAGAACTCTTGCCTAGCACATGTAGGCCTAGACTACTTCCGGCACTGTGTGTGTGTGCACATGCACACACACTGCTGGCTACCATTTGCCTTGAATAATCCAGTTGTGTGCTTATAATTAGTGCCAATGTGTTTTATAAAAGGCACTCAAACATGTGCCCTGAAGACTAATGTTTTCTGAATGTCATATAACCTCATTCTTTTTCCCTTGGCATATGGAGAAATAAAATTGAATGCTTGACCCAAGAAGATGCTTGCACATATGTGGACAGGGAGAAACCAACCTCATCTTCACATTGATTTTTTGTTCAATTGGTTAGTTGATGGTTTTTGTTTTTCTAATTTTGTTTCCAAGACCACAGAGATACATGAGACATACAGAAGAAAATGAAGGGAAACACTGAAGTCCCATCCAGTGCTGGCTGGTATGGAGATATTTTATTTGTACTGAAATGTGATTTTATTTGTATGTTAATAAATAAAGTTGCCTGGGGGTCAGAGCTAATAGCAAGCCATAGCAGAAGCTGGGTGGTGGTCGTGTACGCCTTTAATCCCAGCACTTGGGAGGCAGAGCTAGGCAGATCTCTGTGTGTTTAAGGATACATCCAGCATGGAGACACACGCCTTTAATCTCAATACCAACCATAGAAGACCCGGAGGTCTATATAGATGGGCAGTGATGAGGAGGTCATGTGGTTGGATTTACAACCAATGAGAAGGCAGAATAGAAAGTCTATAAAAAAAAAAAACAGACAGACAGGAAGTAGTTTGCTTGCTGAGGACAGAGCGGCAATGAAGGGTAAGGTTTTAGCTCTTAGCTGTCGCTCTGACTTCTTGGGCTTTCATCTTTGCATTGGCTCTGTGTTTCTTATTTAATAAGACGGTTACATCTACAGGCTAGTCATCAGATTTTCCTGAGTGTCCTCTCTGCCCTGGATCCTGTCCCCAAACTTGTACTGTCCTCCAACCTGCTAGGTCCTTCAAAGTGATTTAAGTAGCCTGAATTGACACACCTGTCCTCCAGAGGGCGCACGAGCCCCACAGACTGGGTTCCATGTCTTTAACAAGGTGAACTTAGGTGAAGTTCCCACGGCCAGCCCAGAGTTCTTCTGATGTTAGATCTGTTGTTAATAGCTTTGACAACCGCCAGGAAAATGAACAAGCTTCATCGCCACCTCAGAGCCGGTTGGCCTGGGCTATGGAAAGAGCCCAGCCACTTGGTAAGGGAGCAGTTGTCTCCACACTGCAGAAGGTGAGCCTGTGGCTGGGAGAGGCACAGACCTTCCTTTGCAATCACTCAGCCACACAGTTCACCTACCCTGGCACGGCTATCCCCGATGCAGAAAGAGGACACAGAACATCAGGCCAGAGGGCAAGGGGCCCTTGTGTAAGCAGGTTGCTATGAGCTCCAAATGGGCTTAGGAGACTTACTGGGTGGGTCAGCAGCCCTTCCCCAGGTTCCTCCAAAGGGAGACAAGAGCTCCTTCACGGCCCCCAGACGATGCTGGGTCACTGGGCTTACCCTTCCCTGCTGCTCTTTGTGCTGAAGATAGGGATGGTTACACACCTGCACAGGAGGCCTTCTGCCAAGTATGAGATGACCAGGAGCCATAGTGAGAGCTACCATGAGTCCAGAGCTGCCCCACCTATATGGGATTCGGGGAGATCTTGGGAGACTCTCCCAGGGCCATCAAGTCAGCCTGCACAGGGCCTCTGCGTGGCACCTAGGCTCTGCTCAGAACCCACTGGTTGATCCTAAGAGCTTTGCTGGCTCCTAAAGCCCAGGCTCCTCCTCTGACTGACAGTTTACTGCAGGAACGGCGTGAGTTAATCCCACAAGGTGCTAGGTCTCTGGCAGGTGTTGGCCAAACGTCAGTTATGACATGACTGCTCTGCTGTGGTTCCCCAGGGCTTGTGGCAGGCTCCTCCCTTTGACCTACCTGTTTCTAACAAGCTCCCCATGTGCACATGTCCTGGTTCCTCCATCTGGCCAATTCCCACACTGTTCACCACTCCTCGGCAGGCTCCTGGGGCTCTGGGGCTTTCCATGTGTGCAGGCACTGTTCTCTGGGCATGTGCTCCTCTTCCCTGTTTGCCTAAACCAGAGTGCTTCGTGTTTCTCAAGAGAGACACACCTTGTTTTCATGCTTAATGAGAGTTGTTTTGTTGTTTCCTTTTTGTTGTTGTTGTTGTTTTGTTTCCTGAATAAGTAAATGAGTGACTGGGAGAGTGAAATGCCGGATAATCAAGACTGGCATTTAATACAGTGCTTTCTTCTCTGTATGTGGAACTTGTGGTTATCTATATAGAGCACACAAAAAAAGATAGGGTGGGGGTGAGAAATAGTGGGCACACCTCAGCATTCTGTCATCCCCCACTGTCTGGCTTAACCCTCCCAGTATCTCTTCCAGCCACCCCAGTGTGCAGCAGCACACCCAAGCTTCATGGGCCAAAGTAACAACAACTTCTGTGGGCCAGGAGTTGGGAGTGCAATGGGCAGATGGCTTCCTTCTGCTCTGTGCTATCCAAGCTCAGCTTGGAGGAATCAGAAGAGGGTGACCCCAAGGCAGGCTTCCTGGAAGGCTTGTCCCCTCTCACAGCTGGTAGGATTTCATGCAGCTGTCAAGAAGAGAAAGGGTGTGCACATGGCTGCCCCACGATTCTGTCCGGGCTGCCTCAAAGCCTGGTGGCCAGGTTTCAAGCATGACAGTCAACTGGGAAAGGACAACCTTGGTTGGCATTGCTGTGATCCAGCCTCTGGAGTGTGGATCCTTTATGCTGAGGATGTGGCTCAGCGGGAGAGCCTTTGTCTCAAGTGCAGAGAATTGCCTGTTGGTGGAAGAAATTACCAAGCTTCTCAGAGATTCAAAGGGAGCAGAGAGACTCTGCACCCCCCCCACACACACACACACACGGCATGAGTGCCAAAGTCACACAGGAAGAAGATGGAGTGAGGCTGGAGATGGTGTTGGCAAACAAATTATCACACCAACTTCAATTTAAAGTGACCACTTTAAGTACAAAGAGGCCCAGGGGATTACAGAGGCATCCTGAAAACCACCAAACACAGTTAGGTATCACACTGGAAAATCCAGGGGAAAAAATGGACTAATACTTACCAACCGCAGCACAGCACCTGTGGGAAGCATAAACACATAGACGAGTCCATAGATTCCTATAGGTCCTCGAGAGCCTTCAAGCCCCATAGGTAACTAGATGCTTTTTATTTTATCAGCAAAAATATGAAGCTATAGTTAAGTGAAAATATTATGTGGTTTACACTTTATGAAAGTTTATAAAATAATAACAAATCAATGGTAGGAACTGTTTTCTCTCAGCCAGATGACCCTGCCCTAATTTTACAAGAAGCACAGCAACAGGGGTTCTGGTAAGCATGTAGCTTGGGTCTACAGACCCAAGCGCTCTTCCTTGTTCACAGCAGGTTTTTCTTAGGCTGAACTTCCTGCCAGTCACTCCCCTAATGTTCTTGCAGTCTGTGAGGATGGCTGATCATACCCAGTTGTTTCCTAGACCAGTAGATGAGACAATCGCCCAGGCCCAAGTCCATTCTCTGCTTCATGAAGACCTCAGGCCAACTGCAAATCACAGACCAGAGGTGAGAATGAAGTCTCGTCATTTCATAATCAAAACAGAATTATAAATGCAATTCTGAAAAGAAAAACAGAAAATTCACAACACCAACATCCTGAGAAATGGTTAGATCAGGCTTCTGTGTCCATGTGTGGTGTGTACATTTCTGTGCACATATTGACACGTGCACATGGAGGCCTGAAGAGGACATCAGATGTCTTCCTCTATCGCCCTCCACTTACTTCCTTGAGACTGAGTCTCTTACTGAACTAGAAACACGATGTTTTGACTAAGCTGGCTGGTCAGAGAACCCTGAAGACCCACCTGTCTCCTCCTTCTGCTCTGCTGGGATTACTGGCACCTGTGGTCACACCTAGCTTTCACGTGAGTAGGGAGGCCTCAAACTCAGGCCCTCACACTTGCACAGCAAACTCTAACCCAACAAACTCTCCCGGGTCCTAATTTGCATCTTAACTTACCTTGGTGCATTGGAGTCTGACTCAGCAAACGTGCTAAGTGCAGGCTGCACACAGAAGCCTTTGCTGCCCACTGAGGTGTGAGAAGCTGACAGGACTGTGCACTCTACCCTCTGGTGGCCTGAGGTTTAGTGAGAGAAGGAGGCAACTACACCATGGCTTCTTAAAAACGCCAAAGACAACAAGGCATTGTCACCATTTGTCAAGAAGTGACTTTCCGTCTCACCCAAAGCCCTGAATCTCAGCCATCTTGCTAAGGGCTGTAGTCTTTGGGTAAGAATTGACTCCATAGCGAGACTTGCTTCATGTCCCCTGCTCCTTGGGTCTTTTGTCCTTTCCATGGACAGCAAGGCAGGAAGCTGCTAAGCATGCCCTTCAAATATTGACCAGTGGCCTTTGTTGCTGGATCCTAGCAGCTCCCTCGGGGGAGGGAGTGAGAAAGCACAGTGTCAATGGCACAGATACCCGGAGTCAGTTGAAGGCAAACAGTAGACTCATTTATTAATAATGGGGAAGGCTCCCAGCACCCAAGCTGTGTCCTAGTCTGGTGGCACTCCGTGGTCATCCCTCATTGGCTGGGCACAATCAGGAACTCTGGACAGCGCCTGTTGCTAGGCCCTCAGGCAGACTCCAGCTTGGCTCATAAGGAAGTATGTTATGTGCATGCCTTGGTAACTGGTTTGAGCCAGTTTCCTTGACCTTATGGGACTGCCCTACTACAGGCCTAATTAAACAGCCTACTGCACACTCACGTCTTTCTTGAGAAGTCTTCATGCAGTTGGAGGGTCTGGCTGCCTAAATGTAGCAGGCTTGCTTTGGGGCCACTAACCAGCTCCCAAATCATGACATGGAGACTTATTATTAATTATGAATGCTTGGTCTTATCTTATGCTTGTCCCACTAGCTCTTAGAACTTAATTTAACCTGTTTCTCCTCATCTACATTTTGCCTTGGGGCTTTTTACCTTTCTTTCATTTTGTATGTCCTACTCTGCGTCTGCCTGGCTGGACAGCTCTGGCTGTCCCTCTCTTTCTCCCTCATTTTCTCCTCTCTTGAGCCTAGATTCTTCCTCCTACTACTTCTCTCTGCCTGCCAGCCCCACCTATCCCTCTACTCACTATTGGCTGTTCAGCTTTTTATTAGACCAATCAGGTGCCTTAGGCAGGCAAAGCAACACAGCTTCACATAGTTAAACAAATGCAGCATAAATAAATGTAACACATCTTTGCCCAGTTAAAGTAATATTCTATAACACCTATCTGCATAAGCGTTATATCCCCACAAACAATGCAGGCAACATATCACAAGTCCTTTTCACGGGGTCTAACAGGATCAGCCATGCCTGCCATAGGGAAGGAAGCCTGATGTCCCTGGGAATCAACAGAAGCCTTGGAGGGCATGAGACTGTTGTCCCCACTGTGGCTAGGCAGCTCCCAGATTCACTGACACCTCAGGGCAGGGACTCTGGAACACATCTATCTTCTGGCTGCTGACACTGAGTTCTGATGTCTGGAATAGGACCCAAAGTTCCAACATTCTCTGTGAGCACTGGACATCTCTGTCCTGGGTGGCCCTCTTGCTTCAAATAGGCTTAAAGTCACTTCGTCTTTGGTTGGACCAGGACCTTTCCCTGCTTTTCTATCCTTACCTCCAAATCCCAGGACCTACATCCTCAACCCCCACCTACACGCCCATGTGCGCCATAAGCTCCTCAGTAAGGACCAGTTAGGTGTCTCTAGACTGCTGTGAAAATATTTGTTTTAGGACGACTGGCATTTGGACATAGTCACTAGATCCTCCACTTTCCAGGAGGATGTGAAACTCCCTAGGAGCCAGCTCTGAGACTTCCTGTTCTCTGTTCTTGGCATGCATGGTGTGTGTCCCTAGGTTATCTGATTGATTCCCTAGCAGGGTTTATCTCATGAAGAACCAGAGACTTACTCAGTGTGGTCCCCATCCACTGCTTCCTCCCACATACCCAGAGCCAGGCTGATGGAGTCAAAAGATCCATGTGACATCAGGAACCTGTGTTCAAGTAAGCCCAGCGGGTTCCTGAGTGGCAGAAAGGGGAAGTTTCCTTGCTGGGCTTACTAGCCACTAGGGCGTCCTGGGTCCTCCAGCCAGCACCTGTGGTCTCAGCCCCAGCTTCAGGCCTAGAACACGGACATCCACCTCGGGTCCGGCTGACCTCCTCATGCGGGAC
>CABHPH010152715.1:0-12930 GCA_902168325.1 Peromyscus nudipes
TGGAGTTTACCACCCACTTTGGGCTACATTCCCAAGCAACTCGACTCCAGGAAGACCTGGCCCTGGCTCACCTGGGGCTGCTACTGGCCTCACACCGTCCACGGCCTGGGCCTTGATCAGAAGGCCCTCTTGAACTCTCTCTTCAAAGTTCTTTCTAAAGTAACCACCTGTCCCACAGTCCTGTAAATCTTTTTAAAATTTAGACTGAATTATACTCAACATTATTGTCTGTGACTCTATCCTTCGTGGACAAAGGACCAAGCCTCGGCTCTCGTACAGGCTGTGTCAAAGCTCTGCCACTGAGCTACAGCCCCAGGTTTCTTTTTAGCTTTTTATTATTCCTTTTAACCATCTATTACTATGAGACAGGGTCTCATTAAGTTGCCCAGACTGATCTTGTATTTATGATCCTCTTGTCTCAGCTTCCTGAGTAGCTGGGATTACAGGCCTGCACCAAGAGGCCCCATTCGTCTTTTACAGTTTTATTTTAAACAATTATTCTTGAATTATTAAAATATTTTTAATTTTTGCATTTCTATCTCTTTTTCATGCATGTATCTTGGTCATATCATCCCTCGTCTCTTCCCTGCAGCATGCCTTAGCCCCAGACTTCCAACATAGATCCCATCTCATGTCATGTCTTTTTTTTTTCATTTTATTTATTGACTGATTGATTGATTTTGGTTTTTTGAGACAGGGTTTCTCTGCATAATACTCCTGACTGTCATTGAACTTGCTTTGTAAACCAAGCTGTCCTCAGACTCACAGAGATCTACCTGCCTCTGCCCCCCAAGTGCTAGGATTAAAGGTGTGAGCCACCACCTGGCTTTTATAATCCACTAACTAGTGCTGCCATCTGCACGTGTGTGTGTGTGTGTGTGTGTGTGTGTGTGTGTGTGTGTGTGTGTAGGACAACTCTTACTATACTAACCAGGTCATCCTAGAACCTCTGTCTCCACTTCCCATGTAGCTGGGACTACAGACAAGGGCCACCAATACTTAGCAATCAGATTCTTAGTAAAATCTCTTAGACTCATTGTTTTATTTCCTCTTTATAAGTTTTACTTTACTAATAATGTATAGGAAATGAAATAATCAGAAAAGCTTCCCGTAAACATGCTATGGTGTGTTGATACATTATATATATATGTATAAACCTGCATATGTATGAGTGCATAAGTAGTATTTACCTAAAAGTGAAGGAATTGTCCACTCTCCTTGGGTTTCTGTGTCACCACGCCCCCTTTTTTCTTCAGTCTACTGTTTATAACAGGAAACTCACTTCTACTCTACTAGTTCCTTTTATGGTCACATGATTTCCCATCCTGCGATTAGCTATAATTGGACAGGTAGGCTGCCACAAACAGCATATTATATGTTTGTCCATATCTTTGACCATCTCGTAAGTGCAAACTTTTGAAGGGACATCATTGCATCCGAGAGTATGTGTGTGTCAACTTGCTCAACAGAAAAGGGCACTGGATTGCACTCCCATGTGTGGTGACCATATTGGTACTAGGATGCAGACTGGGCAACCCAGGCCAGGTTTTGAATACTCCTTGACTCTGTGTGTGAGGGAATGCATTCCTCTCTTAGCAAGGCTAAACATGTTCCCATGCACCCTGACCAGTTCTGTAACTCCCCCTTTTTGAGTACACATTTGAACAATTGGAGGATTGTCACCCATTTTTCATTTGGCGTGGTTCTTTTTCTTCCTGGTTGGCAAACACACTTTAAATCCTAGTGCAGCCCTCAGATGACAGTTAGATGGTACCTACCATGTTATCAATCCACTGATCCTGGTTGTCTTCTCCTTTCCTTGCACGTGCTATGACACTTTAAAGGCTATCCCCCTTAAGGGGTAAAGTAAGGACTGGGGGATGCTCTCTGTTTCTTGAAATAGTTGACCCAGGTAGAATCTGCTTTTGAGCATACCCTGGTCTGACATCCACTCCCAATACTCACCAGAGCATTACAGCTGGCCCCGTTCTTAATGTCACTCATTGCCTACTTTGCCAAAGGAGAACACAGCTGCATTGGGGAAACCGTGCCATGGCCCAGCTCTTCTGTTTGGCTTCACCGGGCTTGCTCTGGGTTTCTGAGACTGCTGATCCCTATAAGTGAAGTGGGGGATGAGTCAAGGCCACAGTGCTCGCCTCAAAACCTGTCTTCAGTTTTCCCTTTCCAAATACTGCGTATGATCTTGGAAAGCAGAGTTGCCAAAACAAGGCTCCTGGAGTATTTATTCTCTTTGGCACCATCTGTGACAAGCAAGCAAAGGTTTCTCAAATGTTTCTCTTAACTGAACTTTGCCCTAACTTTATTCTCTTTCCTCATTTTGGTTACCAGAAGGGACAGAGGTCAGTGGAGCCAGCCCCTGTTCAGTCAGAAACCTACATGTCTTTCTTATAACCTTTGCAAACCTCTGATGGGCATACTTAGATATAAAATAGAGTATTTAGAGAAAAGTGATGGGAGAGAACCAGCCCTAGGAAATGGTGCTAGTGAGGCTATGAATGAATTTTTTTGCATATAGAGCCCACAGGTGCATTTCACTGCCAACTTAGTTTGCAAATGGTAAGCCGTAGAGTTTGGGTTCAGATATAAAACTTACATGATTTATTGGAAATGAGATCACTCACCAGATTCCCGTGTGTTTGCAGAATAGTGACTCTTGAACTGTTTGTGGTTTGGCCTTTATATGAAGTACACAGATATACATGCACAGATAAATACGTTTACCTCTTACAAGTTAAACACTTTACTTTTCTTCTTGTATATTTCTTTTACAATCGTATGTGTGTGTCTGTATGTGGACTTGTGCATAGGAGTGCAGTGCCCAAAGAAGCCGGCAGAGGGTATTAGATCCACTGGAGCTGGAGTTTCAAGTGTTTGTGAGCTGCCAACATGGATGCTGGGAACTGAACGCAGGCCCTCTGCAAATCATGTGTTTTCTTAACCACTGAGCCGTCTCTCCAGCCCCACCTAATTCCTCTAACATAAAACCTGACTCTGAAGAATCTCCATTACTAACATAAACCTGTCTCAGCATATTTTTGATTGCTTAAACAAGAAGGATAATAGTTTCCTGCTTTTGATATGTGATGTTAGAACTGTTCACCCTTTTTTGGAGTGTGTGGGCGGATGCCTGTGCTCATCACACTTGATTTGAATGGATGAACTTCAGTGTAGGCTCACTTTCTTTAGCTACTACCTCTGGCATGCTTCAAAGAGTGTGGGACTGGAAGGGTGAATTCTGTAGCCAGCACTAGCCCTGGGATGTGGGCTCCTCCTGCCTTGCTATCGCTTTGTACACATTTCTATCTACATGTCCCTAATACAGTGCACTTTCCCTCCTTCTCTCCCCCTCCCCCCTTCTCCCCTCTCTCCATCTCCTCTTCTGTCCTCTCCCCCTCTTCCTTCTTCTCCTTTGAATGTTTCTACTATCAGGAAGTCATCCTAAGACCTCAGACAGAACAGAAAGTAAAGACAGCCACACTCCATTTAAGGGAGACTCTTGTCACAGCCCACATAATATTTTCCTAAATGTCTCATTGAGAGAAACTTGAGCTTATGCTCACCCTTAGCTTCAGGGAGTTTTATTAATGAGAAGAAAGAGCAGGATAGATGCTGACATATCTGATGTATATCAGAGTCAATAAAACTGTTCAACAGCATGGTAAATTGTCCAGAGGTATGTAGTATCAAAAACTTCCCACCATAGAACTGAAATTTCTTTGGCAATTGTATTTGTCATTACCTGGATGCCATGGCATACATCCTAATGCTAGCAACTGGGAGGCAGAGTCAGAAAGATCAGGAGTTCAAGGTCATCCTTGGCTTAGTAGCAAGTTTGGGGCCAGCCTGAGCTACATGAGACTGTATCAAACAATGTTTATATGTAGAAGGAAAAGCCAGGCAAAAAAAATCTCCAGAATATGAGCAGTGTTTATCTACAGGGAATGTATTTACCGATTTGAGTATCTCTGTTGCCCTCCATTTGTAAATGTAGTTATAGTGAGCATGTTTAACTTACTAGGAAGTGAAGTATCAGTCTCGTACATTAGCAAAGGTGACTGAAAGGGAACAACACCTTTGGGACTTCAAGAGGTGCAGCCTGCTATGACTGCTCTCAAGTATAAAATGCTTTCGATTTTTTAAATATTTGTTTATTTTATGTGTGTGAATGTTTTGGCTGCAGGTATGTGTGTGCACCCTGTAGGTGTTGGGAAGCAAGCCCAGGTCCCCCTGAAGGATAAGAAGTGCTCCAAACTGATGAGACATCTCTCCAGTCCCCCCCCAATCCCTTTAAAATGTCAGCTTCTCCCCTTAATCTTCACGAGAATGTAGCATCCTACCCCACAGTACAGCTCTACTTGCAGAACCAAGAGAACGTCCAAGTTTATCGTCTGGAAGTTGAAATGAAAAAATTCCAGCCTTGTTTTGTCAAACGCCTGAGGCTGTAGCTTTGAGTCTTTCAGGGGTCACAAGCTGTGCTGGATGCTGGAGTCACCCTCTGTGCCCTCCCGCTCGCTCCAGCTGTTCTTTACCCCCCCCCCCAAATTCACACCGGCTCTTGAGACCTCAGGCACATAGAAAAACCTGCAGACTGGTGGCAGTGGCTCTTTCGGTGCCTGGAGACCTCTGTGAAGAGCAGACCCGATAGTCGAGATGTGACGCCAAGCATGTGTTGAGGCTGCGGATGGTGGAAATAATTGACTCTCTCCCCTTGATGAGAGGTTGGGAGACAGTGGCCTTCCTTGGTTTGTCACACACGGATAGGTCAGTGACTAATGCTCTGTCAGGTTCTCTTATTTTTGCTAATGATGAGCACCAAAGAACATTTCTAGGGAAGACAGATATCCTCTAACATTTGATGCTATCCCACATAAAAGCAACTGCATCAAAGGATCCATTGTTCATGGCTAGTTCTCCTTCCCTAGCTTCCCAACTTTCCTTGTGAGTTTTGTCCTGTTCACTACAAGGCAGGCTCATGGCTTCTTGTCATTAGCAGAGATATGGGTTGCTTGCTAGGGGCATCTCTTTTCATCTTGGCTCACTCGTTTTGCCTTATACCAATGTCATCCTATTTGCAGAATAAAACTGAACACATTGGTCCCATCCTATAGCCTCACCTTTCCAACTGAATCTGAAATAGACCTTGAGGAAAAGACAGCATTCCATTTGCTTATTTGTGGTTTTTCCACAGCACCATTTCCAGACAGGCTTTGTCTTTTTAGTCACATTTCCCCTTAAACTGCGCCCTCTTGACTTCTGAGTGTGGCTTCAAAAGTGATGATTTGGGGAGGTTGTTACTGGAATTTTCTGGCCCTAAAGATACTAGAGTTAAGGCTGTTTGTACACAGCTCAATCTAATTAGTGAAACCTCACATGGTAAGTAAGCTGCAAAGGACGTTATATGAGATTTTGTTTTCTGTTGCCCTAGATTCAGTGCCAAGACCCATGGCTTGCAGTAAGGAGCACTGTGCATTCCACATGTTAATGAGAAGCACTAACAATCGAGAAGAATATGTTCCTCAGAGTTCATGGATCCCGTGCAGATCCACCCCGGCAAAGTCAATCACATCCCTCCCTCCCCACAGCCTAACACCTTTCCCTGGCCTCTGTAAGCAGGCAAGAAGGAAACAGAGAGAAACAGAGCATGAATGCAAGTGTTGGATTTGGGTGGAGAGCAGTGTTCTTACAGCAAAACAGATTTCTCCCATCTCTCGTGTTTTGTGTTTCCCTTGCTCCAGCTGGGTTCGGGGGAAGACCCGCATTCTATGTGCCAGTTGCTAATTTAGATGGACAAAAGCCTTGATTTGACTCTGTGACTAGAAATACAGCCAGTGTCTTGGTTTAGATTTGGACAGAAGTCTAGCCCAGGAAGAGCATTCGAATGTAAGAGGTAGCTGCTCTGGGAGGTGATCCAAGCGGCTATGGGTGGGAGAGGAAGGAAGCGAGACAAGGATGGGAAGGATTGTCAAGGACAACACGAGTGATAGCCGGGGTTTAATTCCACTGTGGAGCACTGGGGGCCAGTGTCAGCTCAAGCCACAAGCCTTAAGGATCACAACTGGAGGGAGCGGGGAATCTCAGGTCTTTAAAAAAGCTCCTGATGTCAAGCACTGTTGTGGGTTGCTGCGCTGCGGTGGTTAATTCTGTCGCTGGCACATCCTCTGCACTCGGGCGGAGTGGTCTTCAGGCAACCAGCGAAGAGACGCTAGCATGAGAACTCTGGGTAAGAGGGAAAGTTGCAGAGAGGAAGGTGACTAAGTGGAAGAGGTTAGGGCTGGGGCTACGGTTCCGCGGTGCGGGAGATGCCATGCCATGTATGAGGCCCTGGTTCCAATCCCCAGCACTACAAAAGCAAAGACGTGGGACTTTACGTGGGAGGAGAGACATGGAAGACAGCTGCGCCCCAGTGATGCTCTAGCCGCTAAGCAAGAAAACCACAGTGGCCTAAAATTATCGCTGAAGTGGAAGGTGAGAAAAGAATGGGAGGTTCTCCAGAGAGCTCACCATGGGCCAGCCTTTGACATCCCACAAGCCCAGAGAGAAGCGCTGATATTTTTCCTTATTTCCTCTCACTTTTTCTATTTCAATATTCCCTGTCTCTTGTGGCTCTGAGGTTAAAGAACTGAAGATGAGATTTATCTGGCAAAAGTGGCCATCATACCAACAGTATATTTCTTTTCAGGAATTTTGCAAAGTGCTTCCTTTGACACTCTCCCAAAACGTAGGAGAAATAATGTTTTAGCTGCTTTTTCTATTGCTGTGATGAGATCTCCTGAGAAAATCAAATTGTGGGGGAAAAGTTTGATTCTGGCTCACAGCTCAAGGGTACAGGCCATTAAGATGGGGCATGTTACAGAAGCAGGAACATGGGGCAGCTATCACATTGCATTTGCAGTCAGGGAGCAGGGAGCTAAGAGTGTTGGTGTGACTATCTGTATCCTCATGCTCCATCTAGGTCCCAAGCCTGGGTGGTGAATGGTGCTTCCCACTTTTCCATAGGTCTTCCCATGTCAGCTAACCTGATCAAGATAATCTTGTAGCTGGAGAATTTCTCTCCAGCTCCCGCCAAGTCCCACCAGTCCCGGAGCCCACTTAAAAAATAAACACACAGACTCTTACATTATTTAAACTGCTTCGCCATTAGCTCAGGCCTATCATTGTCTAGCTCTTACTCTTATATTTAGCCCATTTCTATTAATCTATACTTTGCCACGTGGCTCATGGCTTACTGGTACCTTACATCTTCCTTGTCCTGGCAGCGGCTCCAGCCGTCTCCCCCTCTGCCTTCCTGTTCCCTCAATTCTCCTCTCTGTTAGTCCCGCCTATACTTCCTGTCTGGCTACTGGCCAATCAGTGTTTATTTATACAGAGCGATATCCACAGCATAATCTTTCACAGGTTTCTTACTTTTCTATTGCTGTGATAAAACACCATGGCCAAGACAACTTATTAAAGAAAGTGTTTAATTTGGCTTACAGTTTCAGGGGATAGAGTCCGTGATAGCAGAGCTGAGGGCTCACATCTTAATTCACAACCACAAGGCAGAGGGAGAGAAAATCCCAACAGTCTTTTGAAACCTCAAAGCCTGCTCCCTGTGACACACCTCCTCCAACAAGACCACACCCCCTAACCCTTCCCAGACAATTCCAACAACTGGGATCAAGAATTCAAATATATGAGCCTGTGAGGGCCATTCTCATTCAGCCACACAGCAGGCATGGCCAGAAGCTTGTCTGCTACGTGATTCTAGAGCCTATTAAGTTGACAATCATTATCAATCATCACAAATAATACAGGGAAACTAAGGAAACATACATCCAGGGCCTTTAGTCCATAGCTCTTTCATGGCACTCATCAGCTGACATTACATCTCTCCAGGACCTAGAAACAGCACTCACTACAGTCTCAGGATCCTTGCACAGTGACGTGTGTGGTTAATGTCAGCACAGTAATGGGTAGTCTGGCGCGTCTCTGATTTCTCTTCTGCTCCAGATCTAGAATGGTGCAGCTGGGATTCTCGGGGGTGCTCCTCTTTTTAAATAGTGAGTTGGAAGAAACCCACCCTCCTGGGGGGGCAAGAGGAAGCACTGAGAATAATGTCACACAGGTATGCATCCATACAGCTTTAAAATCTGCTTAGGAAATCACATCTCAGCTCCTATAAAGTTAGGAGGTTATGTGGTGAGTTCAGAGGGAATCTACGTGCTTTAAGCTTCAAAGCACATGCCCCCTCTATGTCACCATCAATATTGTCTCTAGCCTCCTCTAGAGCCCTCATCAGTATAGCGTCTGGGAGCCGTTTTTTTTTCTTTCCATGACTGGGCAATGCCAAGTCCTTCTTGTCTCTGATGGAAATGGGCAATTATTTGGCGGATGACCACACTTCTCCAGAATCTCCAGAGCTACATTGTCAGCCTCCACAAGCATGCTCAGTTCTCAATAAAATGTTGGTTCTATTGTAACTGACACTTGTCAGGCCTGTTCTAGCAACATAGGAGAATTAAATCATTACAAATAAGTGCTAAGTGATGGTTAATTGCCTCTAAATAATTAACCTGTGTGAAGTCATGAAATCCCCAGAAGAACAAACTTCAGTCAGGTTATATTACTGTTATCATCCCCAAAGCACAGGGGACACAGTGGAGTGGGTAAGACCGAGGTCATACTGTAGATAAGTGGGTGAACTGGAATTCAGGTCCAGGTAGTCTGCATGCAAAGGTACCTCTATTATCTACATTGTATTGTCAGAAGGTCTAGTGCATGCAAGATGTACTCATGTGAGCTTGGTGGTGATGTTGGTTGAAAAGCCTTTCTGGAGAGGGCAGCTGGGAGAGGAGCCTGGGTAGACAGACGACAGAGGCATTATAGAGCAGACACACAGCCAAGACCCGTGAGCATTTGAAGGCTGCCATTTTAAATGATGCTGTTGGCGGTGCCTGATAATCCCTATTGGTCCCCATTGTCCTCACTGGTTCCGCCCCCTTTCAGTCCAGAGACTTGCTTTTCCTGTGCTGTAGCTGTGTCAGCTCCCAGCTCCCATGTCAATCACTGTAAAGGCCACGACCTGTGGACAACGTAGGAATATATCAAGTAGCAAATAATCTTTCCAAGTCTCCCTTATTAGTCTAGATTTTTGAATTCTTAGGCTTAACTAATCCAAGATCAGCACTAAGTCATATTCCTTATTGAGATAAAAATGTGATTCAAGCAAAAAAAAGTCAACATTTTTAGTCTTAGACACCTTAAGTGAGACTGGCAATCATGCAGCTCAGGTTAAATTTATGGATTTAATTGGTCTTTCAACTAAATTTCATTTATCCTAATTTGAGATCTTCAAAGTTGATCCCACCCCCCCACTCCCCCAACACATACACAAAAATATTTTCAAGTACTTATGTATTGAACTAGGCTTGTTTATAAATCTAATTCGTTAAAAAAATGTGTGCATACTGGTGTGTGTGTGTGTGCATGCTGGTAAGTGTGTATGCTGTTGTGTATGTGTGTGAGTGCATGTGGACATGCCTGTGTCCAGGCGTGAGCTACAGTGTGCATGTAGAGGTCAGAAAACAACTTCAGATGTCTGTCTTTACCGTCTACTTTGCTTGAGATGGGCTTTCATCTCCATCCAGCTCAGGAGAATGTCATGTCTCAGCATTGTGATTCCAGGCACATGAGCTGCTGAGTGGTGTGGGTTCTGGAGATCTGGACTCATTCTCTGATTTATACCCACTAAACTATCTTCCCAAGAATCTAAAGTGTTTCATGAAGAGCACCCATTGTTCTAAAGGTATGCACACAGTAAACTGTACAGGTCATTTAATCCCCTAGAGACAACACTATACTCAAAATAATTTAAAAGTCCACACCATTGAACGATGACAGATGTAAATATCACAATAGTCCCTGATTGACAATTTAAATGCAGACATCATTTGAATAGAACCAGAAATATTTGAGGCTTCAGAATCTACTTTTGATTTTGGAATATTTGCATATATATAATGAATATCTTGGAGATAGGACTTAAGTGTAAGCATGAAACTTCTCTACATTTCATGGACACATAGCCTGAAGGACATTTTATAGAATAGTGTTAATGATTTTTCTTGTGGACAAAAGTTTCATTGCTGGAATTTTCCACTCATGACGTCAGCTTGGCGCTAAAACATCCCTATTTTGCAGCATTTGGATATCAGATTCTTGGATTAAGGATCCTGCACTTGTAATGCATCATCTAATCCATGAATAAAACTCAACTGTAAATCATTCGGGGTTTAATTTCTGCTTTTTAAAGATATAAACAGAGTACTTTGCTCCATGTTTAATTAATGTGATTATTTGTACAAGCAAGTATAAAAAAGAAAAAACACAACAAACTTCCAAATATCATTTACTTGGAATGCTAATAAATGTCACAAATTAAATGTGTTTTCAAAAATAAATTTACGTAACTATAACAAATAAAATACATCATAAGTTCATGAACTTAAAAGTCTCCCTTCAATCCTCACGCCTTTGAGTTTTCCATTTCTTTGTAGATTTGACTTAAAAATCTCTCTGGCTTTCTGAAGTGTTGCAGACTAATGTTGTTGAAGACTGCATATTTTCAATAGAACAATTGGCTTTCCTGCATCTTTCACACATTCTAAACACCTGCTGATGTTTTCCTTCCTGGTTATTAAAATACCGCATAAAATGCATCATTTCTTTCCTAATGACTTTGGATCATAAATAACAGTTTTTATACTTTCTCAGAAATATTCTTACACTTGAATTTTCTTAACTTCCACACCATCATGCCCTGTGTCTGATGCTCATTTGGAAGGAGAGTTGACCTGATAAATTTCTCTATCATTTTCTCTACTGGAAACATCTAAACATACCATTAAGTTATTTCTTCTTCTGGTGGGCTCTTAGTGCATGTCAATCAACAGCACCTCTCACTGAGAATCGCCACCACTCTCCTCCACTCCTGACCACCCATGGAGGTTGCCTCTCTCTGACTTTATCAGTCTCTTGAAGGTTGACATGGCTCCTTTGGGTTTCCCTCCTAGCAACTTGTACTAAGGCACAAGGAGCCCAGAGAGAATACATTTTTGTTTTGTTTTGTTTGTTTTAGCAGTAATTAGGGAATACAGAGTCAGTACTCGGGAAACAGGAATCCCGCCACTGTAAGGGAAGTGAGTAAGGGCGTGCAGGGCGGACTAGACAACATGCTGTGTTGTCCAGAAACAGAAAACAGGGGCAAGATTGGAGGGAGGAGCCACCTCTATTCCTAGAGATCTCTTGTTTCTTTTTCCAGTTGTTTCTGGGGTTCAGCTTTTCTCCCTGACCTTGGATTGGGAAAGATATTCCTGTGTGCAAGTTCTAAGTAAACCACCCACTTTGTTTAGGCCAGCTCAGTAGATATTCAGTCCTTATGGGCTACCAAGTGCGATTAAGGCATCTTTTCAAATTTTATAAATCTTAAAAGTGAGCGTGATCATAATGCTTTATATAGACATATGAAACTGTCAAGAAGCAAATGTAATAATAATAACAAAATGCTGCATTTGACTTTGAAAATCAGGCGGCACAGTTTGTTATTTTCTAATAAACTGTAACCTCAGAAGATTCTAAAAATGAAAAACCCTTAGTTCAATGATAAGCATGAATTTTTAATTAACTTGCACTATCTAACTCCCTAATAAAAATAATATAGCCATTAGTAGTTTCAGATGAAGCAAGGAACTACAACTGCCATAGTTTTCTATTCATATCCTTTTTTATATTTGTGTGAGTTCATTGACACTTACTTGTGATATATAAGAAAATGCTTCCTAATTTTTACTTTTGAAGTTGAATACTTCAAAATACAAAAAACACTGAATATTTTCCCATACAAGAAGATCTCCTCCTAATGAGCATGTTTCAAGTATATGTTATCATGTAGACATAACCATGACTGAACTTTTTGAAGGTACCTTTTGTGTGTCTGTGGAGCCAGGGATGGAACCCAGGACCTGACACACACTAGACACACTAGTGCTGTAGCACTGAGGTGCACCCCAGCCCCAAACTGAATCTTCAAATCTGTTCATGGTCACTTGTTACTATGACATTTTATAATTAAAATACTTATGCATACATTTTTTCTCAACATCTCTCACTATTTCTTTATCCTGATTTCCTTCCATCTGAAATAGGATCTTTTTATTACTAGATTTATCTCTGTTTTTTTGCCCGATCATATTAGCTGGTATTCCCACTCTTCAATAATGGGGACTTTTTGTCTCATTCTTGAGTTTAGTGAGGGTGCGTCAAGCATTATTTTGGCTATTAGTTTTATGGTAATTCCTATTTGTCATATTAAGTAAACATTTTTCTATCCTTTAATTCACTTGCAAAATTGTAAGTGTAAGGCCACTTGCTGATGATATTTGTAGCACTTGAGATTGTTTTTGTCCTTTGATTTTTCTATGTGAATCACGTGAATGAATGATTCATATTTGATTTTGAGCACTAAATGCTATTTTGCAATATTGTATAGACATTTAATATATCAATTTACTATTATTTTTATTATACTGTGTGTGTGTGTGTGTGTGTGTGTGTGTGTGTGTATGCGTGTGCACCATGGTGCATGTGTGAATGTCAGAGGACAACTTGTAGGAGGAGTAGGTTCTCTCCTTCCACCATGTGGTTCCCGGTGGGACTGAATTCAGGTTTGGCAGCAAGCACCTTTACTCACTGAGCCATCTTGCCAGCTGAATTGTGGTTGTTTTATGAAGTTTTTCACATTAACAATGGAGTTTATTTTGGTATTTATCTGAAGGTAAATTAGCAGTGTGCTTGTCTGTGACAAGTTAGCAGTGTGCTTGTCTGTGATAGGTTAGCAGTGTGCTTGCTTGTGATAGGTTAGCAGTGTGCTTG
>CABHPH010152715.1:20121-36833 GCA_902168325.1 Peromyscus nudipes
TGTGTGTGTGTGTGTGTGTGTGTGTGTGTGTGTGTGTGTGTGTGTGTGTTTAGGATTGATTCCTAGAAGTGAAATTACTGGGTCAAACAGAATTTAGAGAAAAATGTCATGAGCTGATTCTCAAGCTCAGCTGGCAAAGGAACCATTTAAGTCTAACCACAAATACTTTTAAAAAGAAAAAAGAAGGTTAAAACTTCCTTTCCAAGTATAAAAAAAGAATGTAAAGCAATAGCACCCCAAGCCGTGTGGTTATTAACCAAGAACAGAGAGACAGAGAATAAAACAGAAAGGAGAGGATCGATCAGTGAATGAGTGGGGGAAATAATTCTCTACTTGAATAGAAATGAAGGTAGTCTCTACCGTTCACTAAAGTAAAACAAAACTTGAGGATTTTTAAAATAACAATTTTAGTGTGACACATAGGCAAGTATTTGAGTAGGTTTAGGGTGAGGAGGAGGCAGAAATCTCTGAGGCTTTCTCCTGAGCACAGGAAGAGCTGCTCTTTATCGGCCAAAGTAGCCTAAGAGTGTTCTCTAGACTCAGATACCAAGGAATTTAAATAGCCTGCCCTCAGTGGATCTCACGGGAGAAGACCACACTTGCAATTGAAACGCCCTTACCCTCAAAATGCCTGACTGCCACTCCGAACACCCTTGAGCAAAGTCACCTTCTCCTGTCATCCCTGCACCTCATCTCTCGTCCTGTAAATGTGTGGAGGTGCCGAGGTCCAAATGAGATTCCCTACTCACCTCCCAAGGTACCAGGAAGTCCCATTGGGATGAGAAACTGTGTGTTGAGACAAAACGGGCTGGTGATGGCTTTTAAAACTCTATCTTACTAATGCTGAATGGGATGTATATTCGTGGACATTTCTTCACATTGTTTTGGGGGTGGAGCCCAGGTGTGGGTCATACTAGCCATGCACTCTACCCCCAGCCTAGAACTTTTTCTTTGATACGCTTTTCCACAAGATGAGGAAACAAGGCTAGCCATCTACAAGCATTCAAGAAAACTCAAAACTAGAAGTTTCCAGTACTTCCCTTTTGACAACTGAGTCATGTTTAGAATTCCTCCTCTTTCCTCCTTTTGCAAAGCTGCCTGGGGAATGTTCATCCCTCAGATCTCTGAGCTTCTATTTTCTGAGTTGTACAATGGCCTCATTCATGGTCATGCCTCTATCCTGAATATCCAAATGGAAGAGGTACTGTGACTCTTGGAGCCTCAAGAGATGTCTGTCTGTCATCTCCTCTGGGACTTGATTGGGTGTGGAGACAGATTGGTACAGACTTCAGGGTCTCACACAAGAGTATAACGTCTCCTTTCTCCAGCCTTTTCCCTCCCCTTCTCCCCAGAGGCTCTTGTCTGGGGATTAGAAAAGTCCCACACTTGTCGTGCAGTCTTCCCAGACCACTTGTTCTTCATCAAGTGGACAGCTTTTTAAACTGTGAGAACCAAGACCGTGAAGGCTGCTGATTGAGGTCCTGGTGTGTAGCTGAGGAACGTCTGTTAACATTGTGTGACATGACACTAGTAGAATTCAGGTATTTCTGGTACATGGACTGCTCTCACCCAATGTTAGGTCGAACTATTGACCTTGTGTACATCCTACTTCACACATGAGTCTGTCAGATACGCTAAGCCTATAGGCTGAATATGATGCCCCAACACTGCAGAGAAACCTCAGGTGACTGTCCAGGCAGCTGGCTGTTTCTGTCAACTCACAATTTTTTTGGAAGTTGCTTGCATGCACTTCCTGTTTTTATTTTTGTTAGCTAGTATTATTTCCTTCTTGGGTCTCTGAGGGAGTTTAAGATTAGTCAGTTATAGTTGAAGATTAGTTAGGATAGAAAGTGAATTAGGTACATTTTGGACTTTGCAAAATAGGATAGATAATGGAATTATTTTCTCTGAATTTGTCAAATACAAATGGACTAGACATTGTTTAGGTATTTATTACTTGTATATATGGTATATAGTTATTGTACTTTTATATATAGTTTTTCTTATGTTAGTTATAACCTTTTTCCTTTTTTCTTTTTATTAAAATAGAAAAGGGGAAATATAGTGATATTTTATTTGTACTGAAATGTGATTTGTATGTTAATAAATAAAGTTGCCCAGGGGTCAGAGCTATTAGCAAGCCATAGAGAAAGCTGGGCGGTGGTGGTGCACGCCTTTAATCCCAGCACTTGGGAGGCAGAGCCAGGTAGATCTCTGTGTGTTCAAGGATACAGCCAACATTGGAGACACACGCCTTTAATCTCAATACCAACCATAGAAGACCTAGAGGTCTGTACAGACAGGCAGTGACTAGGAGGTCATGTGGTTGGGTTTACAACCAATGAGAAGGCAGAACAGAAACTCTATAAAAAAAGACAGACACAGGAAGTACCTCTCTTTCGGAAAGGTACAGCAACAGTGACAGGAAGGGTAAGGTTTTTAGCTCTTAGCTATTGCTCTGACCTCTTGGCTTTCATCTTTGTATTGGCTTTGTGTTTCTTATTTAATAAGACAGTTGGTTACATCTACAATTGTGTGTCCTGTTCTGTTACACACAGTCTTCCGTGCCTGACTTTCTAGGCTCCCACGTGATCTGGCTCGCAGTACTGGGCTTGATTTTTGGGGGCTGTGGTGATGTACTTAAACACCTCTTCTCAAACTTCTGGCCCTCTAGATGGTTTCTGGAGTCATTTTCAGTTTGATTTTCTGTACATTCAGGTTTGACCGCTTTAGTTGCAGCTCACAGTAGCTAAGTTTAGGTAAGAATAACTCAATTATAAGCAGCAACCACTGAGTATCTAGCAATAGACTTCATGCAGATATTGGTCTTAAAATCTGAAAAACAATCTAGACCAGCTCGTGAATCTACTCCCTAAAGCAAATGGAATCAAATTTATACTTCAGACCATATCTTATTTTAATATTGACAAATATAGGGTATAATTGTTGCTGTTCTGGCCCACTTTCTAGAAAATGGGCAGTGGCTCTCCTGTTATTGCCTAATAAACCAGGCTGCCTTCTAAGTAAGATCTTGCTAGAAAATGTATCCTGGTACTTCCTTGCCTTTCCCACAAAATTCTGATGAAAAGCCACAATAGAAAACTGGATGACAATGCTAGATCCACACCTGGAGTTCTTGTGCCTTTGAGGTTTGACATTGTTAAGCATCTCTGGCAATGGAGTTTAGTTAAAAGCTTCATCTGTGCTTCTGTCCAGGGCGAAGGAACTACACACACATCGTAAAACAGAATGACCTGTCCTAAAACAATAAAGCTCAAATGTCAGGGTTAGTGAATCCATGTTTTCTCATGAAGATAGAATGCTGCCAAAACCTGCTGATTTTATGCGAATCTGGGTGGTCCAAAAAGATGGAGCATCGGATCAATTCTACATTTTTGAAGGAGTAGTGGAAAAACAAATATAGGAAGAAGGTCAGCCATCATAAACCCTGGAAAAGACACTTTCTGATAAATTTTTCTAGTGAGGCTGGGGGTGGATTCGATAGAGAGAGAGGTACAATGTAGATGCAGAGAACTCAGGGTTGGTTCATGTTTCCAGGACTGGAGAACCGATAGATTAGCTTCACAGGAAGTGGCAATTATTGAATCAATGTTGTTATGTAAAGCCTTATTCTTCATTGGCAAGCTCAGTGACGATGAGGATGATGGTGACGTGGTTATAGCAATGGTGATGATAACACATTTTACATGGTTTTGAGGCTCATTTCACGTCTGCGAGGCCATTACAGATCCCAGTCTCTGCCTGTTTCTGTTTTTCTCCCGCTGACCGGTCTGACCGGTGTCTCTCAGGTGCTGCCTTAGCCAGATAAGGAAGCAGAGGGGCTAGCGCCACTTACACTCGGCTCTTCCCTGTGTCCTTACAGCAAATCCTTCGTCACTCTAGAGAAAACTCCACCAAAGTCATATTTCTCATCACCGATGGCTATTCCAACGGCGGAGACCCCAGACCCATCGCAGCGTCGCTGCGGGACTTCGGAGTGGAGATCTTCACGTTCGGGATTTGGCAGGGGAATATCCGGGAACTGAATGACATGGCTTCCACCCCGAAGGAGGAACACTGCTACCTGCTTCACAGTTTTGAAGAATTTGAGGCTTTAGCTCGCAGGGCATTGCATGAAGGTAATGGAAGTTAATAGCATTACAGGTACCTTGAAATGTTTTGTTGTTGTTGTTGTTGTTGTTGTTGTTGTTGTTGTCTGGTTTTTGTTTTTGTTTTGTTTCTCTTGTTGCATGAAGAAGAATGATTTCAAACTCTCACAGTGCTCTTGGTGGAGCATGAGGCTTGTGAGTGCTTTGGGTGTCCTAACATACTCTGAACTGCCCAGAGAGGGCATCCTGACCTGGCAGCAACCTTGTTTTGCTTTGTTTCTTAACAGCTGTGCTGAATTTTCCCTAGAACATCCATATGTTCCCACCTAGATCCAGGGGATGAATTGAGGTGTGTTTGGAGGCCACACACAGAGTGGGAAGCCTTGACTGAGATTGCATTTACAGCTCTCTGGACAGATGGGGTAAACATTCTGAGACATGAGCATTGAACCTCACCAGAATGTTTCCAGAAATACGCAGAGAGATAGGGCACTCAACACTTAACACGTACTTCTTGCCCTGACAACTCGGAGATAAATCGCTTTTGTCGTAAGAACGTCAGTCCTAACGGGGGAGAAAAATTAGCAGATGCATCCATGGGAGTCCTTGACGAACCACGTATGAGGAGGTTTAGATGTACAGTTCTCAGTTAGATGGACTTGTCTATTGTAATTTGAACCGGGAGAAAAGAATGCAGACTGTGAGGAGTTGACAGGAGATTGAGCCATGTGCCAAACTGGGCATGATCCTGGCAGGTACTCAAGTGAGAAATCTGGCATATTTGGTGGGAATCATAGCAATGGATTAGAAGCACCCGGTGAGGCTCAAAAAACAAACACACAAGCAAACAAACAAACCAAAACGACCAGGTTAGCCCTGGTGGAATTCCAAAAGAAGAGCTTCCAGTGGACTCTCAGGCTACTGCTGTGGGTCTAGCAAAAGGATTAGACTCTCTGGGGTAGGGTGGGGGTACTAGCTAAGCTTACTGGGGGTAAGAATCTTAGAAATGGAGAGGGACTTAGAGCAGGGCTTGGAAGTGGGGAGGGGGTGAGTGTGGGGAGCAAAACCAGGCTTAGGTTTGAATCCTAGGCCTGTAACTGAAGTTTAATTTTTAAGAGCTAAGTCATAAAAATTCAGAACTCTTGGATTTGGATCCTTGTTTCATCATCTACTAAGTGAGTGATTTGGGGATGAATTATCTGTCTTTTGACACTTCTTGGGTTTCTGGTCAGTGGAATAGGGAATGAGATGAGTCTTTCTTCACAGGCTTGCTACAAGACTCAAGTAGTTAAGGCAAAAAGGCAACTAGAAAATTGTTGATGAGGCGTGCAAGATGGATCGTTGGGTAAAAGGTGCTCGCTGCTAAGACGGACAACCTGAATTTGATCCCCGGGACCCACACGGTGAAAAGAGGGAACCAATGTATGCCCACATATGCACACTATATAGATGCAATAAAAAGAAAATTACTAATGGCATGTTTAAGGGCTCAATAACCACTTCTTTTGCTATCAATTACTTATTAAATATAAATGCTAATGGGTCATTTGTTATTAACTGCTTCAGGCAATCAAGTATGGGCTTCAACCTTCTCCTCTTTCAAAACAGGAATTATGTAATAATACGTACCCCGGTTTTCTCAAGAGGATGAAATCTCTACATTTGACCAAGGCTGCAGTGTCTAGCACATGGCCAGAAGTAACTGGCACTTCCTTTGTTTCTCCCTTTTTAGAACAAGTGGTATGCTAGCTGGGGAAGCAGGGAGGTTATAGTTGGGGACACTGTTACTAGGTGGTATATTATATAGTGGGTGTTACTAGGTGGTATATTATATAGTGGGTGTAACTAGATGGTATATTATATAGTGGGTGTTACTAGATGGTATATTATATAGTGGGTGTTACTAGATGGTATATTATATAGTGGGTGTTACTAGATGGTATATTATATAGTGGGTGTTACTAGATGAGAGTATGAAGTTGGGGGTGCTGTGATCTATAGATGTTGTATCAAATGAATCTCTAGTCCAGTTGTTCCTCTCTGTCTTACGGGACCAGTGACTAAAGTGAGTTAGTGAAGAAATCAGGGCAGACGGGGCTGTCAAGGAAAAGGCTGTTTAACTGTCACACACTGGACTTACAAGGCACCACATCTATTACACTACACTCACATCAAGAGTGTGTCATACTTTGGTTGACTCTCCAGGGTTGGTAAGAAGAATCTCTGATTTTACTGAAAAGATATAATGGCATCAGAGGTGAGTCTGATGTCCTCTCCTCCATATGCTTCAATTTGGACGGATCCACTTTCAGCCCCCAGACCCTCTATGTTTCTGAACACTCTTAGTAGCCCCAGATTGCAGCATAGATTTTCCACTTACTTCTCTCCTGGGCCCGAATGCTACCATACCAACTTCGATAGCCAGGCTTTTCTTGCTCCCTAAAGTCTTCTGTTGCAAACAAACCTCTGGTCCAGTTTCTCAGAACTAATTCCCAGGGACCACAGTGCAAACCTTTCACCCACAGCATTGCCGCTGAGCTGGAGTTTTAATGTGGTGCTAGTTTTTCTGATCTCCTTTTCTGTGATGGAGCCTTCCCCTAATTTTTGTCCCTAGCTGCTGTACAAACTCAGCGTAAGTTCAGATGTTTCGTATTTGAGGCCATCTCTCATCTCTTTCCCAGATCTTCATCTGCAGACTGTCTGCTTTGCCAACAGTCACCCACTTGCATTCTTACTAGGGGCCCATCCCTGTATCTGGACTTAGCAGCCTGACCCTAGCGCTGGAATTCAGGCTAAGATCTCTTAACTTCTTCAGCTGAAGATGTAGACTTACCACTTGCTCCATTCGAGGCCATCCATCCTAGCTCAGTAATCTGCAGCCTTAACCCTGCCTTAAGTCTGTTTCTGAATGGCTCTGCTCAGGGATTCCTGGCATGCTTTCTTTCAGCTCTTGGCTCAAATACTCAGAACTGTCTCTTTCTGTATAACATGTGTCCCTATACTTAAAACTAAGAAGCAGACTGGATGATGGTTGTGTTATTTAACTTATGTGGTGATGTTCTTGAATCAGATGACTACAGACATGATGCTATTTATTCTAGAGACAGTAGCCCGCAGTCAGCAGCACCCTTCCACAGTGGTCAGGATTGCGGTTTTATTTCTAACTTGAACAGGATTTGGAAAGTCTGGCTACTGCTGCCTGACCTCATTCAGAGGTCAGGGAATGCTGCTGTTGGAAGCCAGAGGAATGACCTGAAGGACCAAGGGCGTTGATTACCTGCTGCATCTGGAGCATTCATTCTGTGGTGCTCCATTTCTGCATGACCCTGCATGGCCTGGAACACTTAGGATGAAGTCCCAGACTGAAATAACTGAATTGGCCAAAGCTAGCCCCCAGAGTGTATTCCTGCAAACAACACATATCCATGTGTGGGTGGAGGTAGGGAAGAGTGGGAAATCAGACAGCTCAGAAGAGCTGTTTTCTCCATCTTGCTCTTGATCTGTAATGACTAGAGAATGTAACAATCAACTGTTATTTTTTTTTAATTGCCTTATATCTTACGTCCCTGGTAGATCTACCTTCTGGGAGTTTTATCCAAGAGGATATGGCCCACTGCTCTTATCTCTGTGAAGCTGGAAAAGACTGCTGTGACCGAATGGCCAGCTGCAAATGTGGGACACACACAGGTCAATTTGAATGCGTCTGTGAGAAGGGCTATTACGGGAAAGGTCTACAGTATGAATGCACAGGTGAGTCTCTGGTTTGGGTCCAACTATATCAGTCATCGGTTGCTGCGTAACAAATGAGCTTGAAACTCTATAGCTTTGAAAGTGTTGATGGTTGCTCACATGAGTCTACTAGGCAACTCCTTTGGTCTCAGCTATCCTGCCATCGGCTATGAGGTGGTTAGGATCTTAAGTGCATTCTCTGAGATGTTTTGGAGTTGGCTGACTGTGGACTGATCTAAAACGACTTCTTCTGAGACATGGGAGTCTGTCTTATATGAGGAACTGGTGGTGGGAGCAGACGGACAGGCTGAAGAATGAGAGCCTGTAAGGTCTCAGAACTTGGAGGGAGAGATTTGAGGTCTTCTATCTGTAGTCACTCTGTCTTCTAGGTGCCTGAAGCTAAACTATGCCTCAGTCTATTGGATCAAAGCCAGTGAGATTCTGGATCCTGGTCTACAGATTAGTTGTCAGATTATCACAAAACCGGCAGAATACACCCTATGGCCTTTTAGCTTGTCCCAAGACTCCCCAAAAGGAAATGAAAAGGTTCTGAACATGCCGTCACAGAAACATAGAGCTCACTCCATTGACATTTGTAATTTTCCTTCTCTTTCTGTTCTAAAAAGACCTTAACAGTCAATAATGAGATGTTCTCAGGAATCTTGTATGCTGCATTATATTTTAGATATGATTAATATTTATAAGTAGTCTGTAGTTTTTCTGTATTGGATTGTGTCCTTGCTTATATGGATTTTAACTTAAAACAGTAGCTTCCAGATTTCTATGATGTGTTTGGAAAACTGTAACCCCATGGAACTTGTTTCCCTCCACATAGGAGCAGGGCTCCACTTTCCTGTGTACTACAAGGTTGCCTACTGGTTTTTCTTTTAATTCATGTAACATTATCTTGCTCCGATGTTTGGTTGGGAGGCCTGGGTTGCATCACAGACCCATGGAGTGCCCCTCTGTACCTGCCATTCTTCTTCTGCTCTTCTTCCTCCCTCCTTATGGGCCATTGCCTCTGTGTCGCTGTCTAACTCTCCTTTATTCTTGTTCCTCATCTTACTTCCCTTTGTATCTGCTCTCTCCCCTGGCTCTGATGCCATATGGCAGCCACATCCTTGCCAGGTCTGACCATCCGTGTTCACCCAGCAGACCTGCTACTTTCTTGGCCCTATTCCCACCCCACCCAGCAGGCTTCCCTACTTAAGCAGAAAGGGGAGAAAGATCAACCCAATGGCCTCCCAGCTGGCACAGAGCCTCCTCTTGATATTTTCCATTCTCTCAAATCTTCCCACACTCTCATCAACAGCCCAGCTTGGCACTCTCCACAACACCCCTTCCCTCACCCCTCCCGTCCTAACCTACCATACACAGGCAGAAAACCCTATTTTCCTTGCTTGATGCTGTGTGGTCGGCATGCCTGCCTTCCGTGTGGTCCTAGACTGCACTGTTTCCTGCCAACTGACTGCTGTCATCACTGTGTGGCTGCCCGGCAGCATCGCTCACTATCGGCCATAGTCCCCGTTGCTTCAGGGCACTAGAATTTTGCATCCCACAAGATCAGCTGCAAGAAGAAAGAGGTGGTAGTTCACAACCCTCTGTCCCCACTGGAAACTAAATGCTGAAAGGAACAAGAGTCCACCACATGCAGGAGGATGGATGCCATTGGAGTGTCCACAAAGGGGGTTGGAGGCCTTCTGTTGTTCCTTCCGGTCAAGCTCATGCACAGAAGGATTAGTTTTTCTCCCATTCTCCTGAATTAGCAAGTCTTCATTTGATGCTTTCTGACAGATGAGACCGAAGTCAGATATGGTTACACTGGTGTGAACATGCATAGCATCATCTTCAGCTGCTGGTTTTAAGAGCTGGGGGAAAGTGGCATTGGAACTCCGAGATAACACACTGTGACTCTGCATAGTTGGAGGGGAGAACTTGTGGCTGGCTGCTCTGGCCTAAGAGGAAAAAGGAAAAAAAAAAAGCCAAGAGAAAATCAACAGCATCCTTCCTACAGCATGAAAGACTCCATGCCAGACCTGTCTTCCCAAAAGGCAGAGAGAAATATTAGGTCTATAGTATCCAGTACTGAATCCTTGAGAGTGCAGAGTGCCTTTTAGAATCTATTTTGTTAACAATTATCATGGCACAGCCTGTTCAACAAGGAACCCAAATCCATGCCCATTGCCTTTGGAGCTACGCCCGAATCACACAGGTCAATTTGTAATTACAAATGGCAATCGATGCCATCAGGTACAAATGCCCATGGTATGAAGCACAGGCTCTAGGGAAGGCTGAAGCACTCCACTAAGATGGAGGAGTACCTAGGCTCCCACTGTGCTCAAGGGAGAGGATGTCAATATCCATTCGAAGTGTTAGAATGCTTAGTGCATTCCCTCACGGAAACGTTGCCTCTTGGAAGCCACCCATTCCTTTTCGGAGCCAGAAGCAACCTTAGAGATGATCTATTTTAAACCTCTCATTTTTTCAAGAGGAAATTGAGGCCTTGGAAAAATGAACATTTGCTCAGGATGACACGTCTAGCCATCAACAGGACACAGAAAGCAACCCAAGACACTGTTCTCCAAGTTCTGTATCACTTCTAAGCTATCATGCTGCAGATTTTCCCAGTCTTTGAAAATAACCTCTTGTGCATCTTGCTTTTCTGAGACCAGAAATATGGAACTATGCTCAAAATATTTAAAGACATAGAAAGATCTGGCTTAAGTTAAACCTCTGCTAATTACTGTCAGGTCCAAAGGAAATCCATTTCTGCAAATTCTGGTTAGACAAAAGCCAGCATTCCTCAGGAACTTGTGAAGCCAGTTCCCCTCTAGGATATGACTTTGGACAAGTTAATCTCTTCTGACTCTCAGAGATTTTTTTTCTGCAAAATGGGCTTGATTATGGACACACACATGTACATGCACACACACACACACACACACACACACACACACGCTGTATTAGTTACTTCCTCACTGCTAGGATAAAACACCTGGCAAAAGCCACTTCAGGAAGGAAGGGCTTCACTTTGCTCACAGTTTGAGGATACAATCCATCGTGGTGGGGAAGTCATATCTCCAGGAGCATGAGGCAACTGGGGACATTACATTTGCATTCAGGAAGTAGAGCGAGATGAATGCCAGCCCTTAGCTTGCTTATTCCATAGGACTTCAGCCTATGGAAGGCTGTAGCCTGTATTTGGGGTGGGTCCTCCCACTTCAACTAACCAAGTGTAGAAACTCCCTCACAGACACGCCCAGAGGTTTATCTCCAGAGTGATTCTAGATCCTGTCTGGTTGATAATATTAACCATCAGACACACACACACACACACACACACACACACACAGAGAGAGAGAGAGAGAGAGAGAGAAATGTGTGTCTATGCATACAGTTATATTGATATCATATATATATAGACACGCATGTAGATATGAACATAGACGTGTGTGTGTGTGTGTGTGTGTGTGTGTGTGTGTGTGTGTGTGTGCATAGACTGTGGATAGTTGAGGAAATAAAGGAATGCTTTGCTTTCACTTCTAACTCTATTGCTGGTCCTACAGTCTTCATCCTTGACCTCCCCCACAACAGGCATTTGGATTTTCATGAAGATGACGACAATGTTGATGATGAAAGTGACAACATAATAACGGATAACAACATTAAACAATAAGAACCAGATGTGAGACACCTTTCCAAACACTGGTATATACCAACTCATTTAACTCTCCAATATGACCCATGTTAGAGATGAAGAATTAAAAAGTTGAAAGGTCGAATAACTTGGCCACAGAAACATAGTTAATAGAGCTGAGGTGTAAACCCAAGTTATCTGGCTCCAGTATCTCTTTTCTAGTCCTAATAATAGACATTTAACAAATACACTCAAATTAAAAACATAATGTCAAGTGGATATAATGTCACATGTTTATAATCTTAGAACTTGGGGGGCTAGGCAAGGAGGGTCATGGGTTCAAAGCCAGGCTAGGCTATATAGCAAGATTGATGCCATATACATATGTAATATTAAATTTTAAGTTAATTTATTCCCAATGATATTATCATTATTTGATCTTTCCAGTTTACAAAATAGCAGTTTCATATGGTTCAACCAAGAACCAGAAATAAAAAAAGAACAGAATGAGTTATAGAAAACCCAAGCCTGGACACCACACATCCTTGCTTAGCAGTATTAAACTACAGTCCCTTCACAGGATAAGCTAAAACTCCATAGCGTGCTTGTATGATTTGAGGTCTCTTTTACCTTTGTTCTAAATGTCAGAAGGCTTACACTCTCCTCTGAATTCTACGCTATCTCAGTTCTCAGCCTCTGTCTTCAGGCTCCGTTTCTGGCAGAGTAACTGTTGACTTTGTTCCCACTTCATCACACTGACGGGCAATGACTTCCTGACTTGTTCTGCATTTCCAACTGCTTTTCTTCAGACCCCGAAATAAATGTTCAAAAGAAAATGACATAGACCACTTACCTCGTGTACTAGTCACTTTCCACATGGCTGGACCAAAACAGACATCATGACAGAAAGCGACTTAAAGGAGGAATGGGGTATTTCCTCCTCCTGTTTGAGTGGATTCAGGCCATCAGCTCCACAACAGCAGGAAGTTAAGGCAGCTGGCCGTAGGACATCCCAGTCAGGAAGCAGAGAGTGATGAATGCTGGGGCTCGCTCACTTTCACCTGTTCACTTAGTCCAGGACCTCAGCCTGTGAAATAGTGCACTCTGTGCTTAGGGGGGGTCTCTCTACCTCAATTTACCGAGCCCCGAAATTCCATCACAGACATCCCAGGAGGTTTATTTCCATGGTGATTATAAATCCCATCAAATCAAAAATTAAGACTAATCATAACATCTAACATGTACAAAGCCTCACTAGGTTCAATCTCCAGCTTAAAAAAAAAAAGTCCTGGAAAAAGGAAATGGGTAAAAACTTAACTTTGATATCAGAATCTTCTGGACAAAACTCACAACTGAAACCTCAGACAACTCTTTTTTTTTTTTCTTCCATGCCTGCCTCACCGCCACAGAATTCCCTGCCAAAAGCATGTGGTACAACATGTTTTTTGTTGTTGTTTTTTTTTTTTTTTATGATGTGGTTGATATATTTGAAATAAAAACATTTACATTTGGTTGACCTTGCCAACAATAAATTAAATGCAACATACAACTGATTTGCTAGAGTAGCCATTTTAAGATGGACAGATCATCAGATCAGTTTCAAGCAGCCAGGGAACTCTTATAAATCCAAGTGGTTGCAGCTGTTCTGGGTTCCCCAGGAGAGGATTGAGAGACGAGAGACGAGAGACATGGAATACAGGGCCAAGAGGCATCTTGAGGACACTGCTTCTTCCAGAGACTATTTCAGTGAATGTAGAAGGAACCAGCTGAAGTTGTACCTCCAAGGATGAGGCCCCTACATAACTTGAACAAAGTCCTAGCTATATTATATTTCCTCAAAGGAAGATACCATTCAGAAATAGAAATGTGCAAATATTTATATAAAAATGTCTTGTTATACATGTACCTAAATGCATCTAACTCCCCACCCCCACTCTGCACACATACACACACACACCACAGACCACACACACACATACACACACACACACACACACACACACACACACACACACACACACGCCTGTATAGATATTATGTCATTCCTTTGGAAAGAGAGGACAAAGAATTCTAGAAATTCTTGCATGGAAACAAAACATTTGGAAATCTTGTCCTCTGAGCAGAACTTAGCTATTCCCCCCCATCCCCCAAAAGGATCCCCAGCGGTACCTAGTGATGGATTTATAAGGTGTAAGGAATGTGTGCAATGAATTCCTCTTTGCTCTTTATGAGGGAACATTGCTAGTGTGTAGACAAGGCTTCCTGTCAGCTCAAGGAAGTTTGAGCAGGCTGGTTTGCTCTGATTTCCCCTCAGTGAGGTGAGTGATCAGCCCTGAGGGTGTTTTCTAGTCAATCACAACGCTGTAGCAATAAAACACATAAAATTAGACCACAAGTATGTATTAGTGTGTATTAGTTCCCTTTTTGTTGCTGTGATGAGATACCATGACCAAAAACATCTTACAGAAGAAAAAATTTACTTTGGCTTATGGTTCCCGAGTCCACAATGTGGGCTTCAGGAAAACATGGCAGTCAGGGGCTATCTTTATCCATATACAGGAAGTGGGGGGGGCAGGAAGTGGGACAAGGCAAAGCTATAAAACCTCAAAGTCCGTCCCCCAGTGCCAAACTTGTAGCAAGCTGTACCTATCTTCCTGAAGAATCCATAACCTCTGCAATCAGCGCCACCAACTGGCAGCCAAGTGTAATACATGAATCTATGAGGACAGTCTCCTTCAAACCACCACAGATGGGATGTATCATAAAACTCTAATGACAATGTCATTTACTCTGTAGAAATAATCATAAGAATATATCCAGCAGCCTAAAGCTTTCAGGGAAAGAACTGCAACCAATAATTCTGCTTTTCCTTGTAAAACATGACTTCCCTCCCCCAGCCCCACTGCAAGGGGTTCTTTCCATTTATAATGACAAGGGGATAAGGAAAAAACATTTAAAATCTGCTAAGCCATGCTGTCAAACATTTTGGATCATGTGTCAAAATATTGAACATCTGTGTATCCCTGATTAATTTCCAAGTAGGTGACTAAAGTTACTCCACGGGATTTTGAAGGAGAGCAATAACAGAGTGTTGACGTTTTAAGACAGATACTGCATCACTCTCAAATACAGCTACGGAAATTCTGGCAGTGTAGGAAATTTGATTCTGTTACCAGGGTTTTTAGAGGAAAATCCCAGGGCCTGGCATAATGATAAAAAGCAGAGGGTTGTTTGGTATGTCTATATTGGGAAAAGGAATGGATTAAGGGACACACTGGACCCTAAATCCACATTCAGGGTACAGATTTATGTTTAGATAGAGGAAGAACTGAGACAGGATGAGAAGAGTGCATAATTAAGCAATCCTGGTCCAGGTGTGATCTCTCTGATCATTGTCTCAGCTCCAGTCCTGTAAGGCGAGGAAGTCCTTACTGCTTGGGGGAACAAGAGGGTTCTCCGGAGATGATTATTTATGCTCTAGGGCACAGTCTGAGTCTCCTGGGAACTGCCCTTGCAGCCTGTCTATCCTGGGAGGAAGCCAGGGACTCCAGGGGAGGACTGAAGACAATGTCTTATCTTTGCGCCATTGGCCAGAGCAAAGGAGATTAATAGACACAAAATGAAGGCGCCAAGAGCAGACTTCCACACTGCTTTTAGTTACCCAGGGGGCCTGAATGAGTGGTCGGTGAGTCCCAGCAAAAGCAGCCTCCAGTTTTTATGTCCCAAGCCCTTCCGCTATTACAGCACTGTGCTTCACCGCCACCAGAGCTGTTGGGAAGACCAACTTTTTTTTCTGTTAAAGATGGTCAGGACTCCATGAACCATCTTTGAAACCCTATGTGTATGCATGTTTGACCAACTCCAGGACACCCTGAGACAGGACCCTTCCCAACGGTCAGACTGTTCTGAGGTTGAGACCCTACCACTGGGGTGAGACACAGTCACCACTCTGCTGTAGGACAGAAACTAAGTGGACTTCCCACCACCCAAGTGGACTTGTATTTTTCTTTGGGCCTCCCGCTCACAAAAAAACGACACGGAGACTTACTGTTAATTATGAAAGCTTGGCCTTAGCTTAGGCTTGTTTTTAACTAGCTCTTATAACTTAACCCGTTGCTATTAATCTACATTCTGTATCCTGCTTCTTCCGTGTCTTCTGGCGACTCCCATGCACCTAGATTCTCCTCCTCTTTCTTTTTCCCCCTGGAAATCCCGCCTATACCTCCTGACTAGCTGTTGGCCGTTCAGCTTTTTAGTACACCAACCAGAGCAAATACATCTCCACAAAGTGTACAAATATCCCACAACACCCATGTGCTGGTTTGCCTGGTTTGGGCTGGTGTGCGTCCTTCTGGAAAAGTAAATAGCCTTGCCCAGCCACTTTCACTTTGTTTGTGTGTCTCTCTGTGTGACAATGGGAATATTTTCTTTCCACCATTGTGAATATACATTAAAATTCAACTTTAAATGTTCTATAACAAAAATTGCTGCTTGGTTGAATTATCACTATTATTTGTACATGATTTTCTAAATATACATTTTGACTACAAGGATATTGTTAGAAATTCATCCCTTAGTGAGGTTGATGATTAAGGTATATATGGATTTTGTTTTTATTACTCGATGTTTGTTTTTTCTTTAAAAACATGACATTAACTTCATTTCTCTGAAAAAGTCTTAATGGATTTTAGCATTGAAAACGTCCTTCATATAAATATATAATTGGGATTTGAAAGAGTTTGTTACTGACCTTTGGAGTCACAATAGTGCCCCAAGCCAGGTCCAGCCACAGTCCTCAGTCAGCTACCTAAAGGAGCAGAGTTGAATGTGGAAAGCTGAAAAATGAAGAGGGACAGAGAGATCCAGCCATCCCCACCAGTCAGTCTTTAGGCCCTGAAGCGGGATGAAAGTTCAAACAAAGGGTCAAGGTCGTGCACATCCAAGCAGTCACAGTCAGCGTGTGGTCCCGCCCACCATAGACCGCCGCGATCTGGGCTTCAGTCTCATGCTGCAAGGCAATCTAACAGGTTGTTAAAATCATGTGGTCTCTTTCTGGGGAGACAAGTTTCCCCTCTGGCTGGCACCTTCTTCTCCCAGCATGAGATTCCTGGGCAAATTCCCATTTCTCTAGTGTCTATTGTTTTAATAGTCTGATAATCCGATTGAGACACAAATGTCTCTGTGGAGTATCTTCATTTCTGCCAGGCCTATTACAAGCTGTGTTATGTTACTGGGTC
>CABHPH010152717.1:0-15873 GCA_902168325.1 Peromyscus nudipes
AGTGTATCTGGTTTTATGTTGATGTCTTTGATCCACTTTCACCCCTGTATTTCTAACACTTGGGATGTTGAAACAGGAGTGTGAGGCCATTCTAGTCTACCTTCTGAGTTCAAGGCCAGCCTGGGCTATAGAGCAGTGACCCCAGCTCAACAAGCAAGCAAGCCAGCAAGCTAACTAACACTACATGATCTTCTAAACCTTTGTTGATCACTTAAGCTCACTTAAGTCCCTTTTAGATAATGTTTGTAGATATTTAAATATGTTTTTAATCAAACTAGAGTTATATCACCTAACTCCCCCCAGCTACCTTCCCTCAGACCTCTCTCACATCCCTTAGTCAAGTTGATAGCATGTTTTTCTTTATTGTTGTTACATCTCTCTCTCTCTCTCTCTCTATATATATATATATGTTACATATATAATAGATATGTTACATATGTAATATATATATATGAATGCACAAATATTTATAAATACAACCTGCTGAGCCCATTTTTGTAGTTTTTGTGTATATGGTTTCAAGATTGAACACTCCGTATTGGACAACCAATAAGATGGCTCATCCCTGGGAGAGGCTAATTCTCCTAGCTTTGGTTAGTTGCCTGTAGTTCTTTGTCTGGGGAGTGGGACCCTGAAAAAATTTCCCTCTTCCATGTTAACATGTCCATTGATACTGCCATTGTTCTGGTCTTGTCTACGTAGGCAACAGGAGAGTCTGTTGCCCCACAGACTTCCTGCTATGGGATCTTACAATTTCCCCCCTCTTCTGAGATATTCTCTTGGAGCTGTGATACAGATGTATTCATTGGGGCTGAGCTCCACATGGTCTGCTTATTTCTTTGATGGTCTCTATTTGCTGTTAAGAGAGGCTTCTTTGATGGGTGGGCAATAGCTACATTTATCAAGGGTCAGATTTTCTCAAGAACCTGAAACAAATCCAAACACATTTTTCTTCTTTGCCAAGTAGAGGAAATGAGCAGCTGATGTTGCTGAGGTGGGAAGATGGAAAATGTCCCCCGAGTAAATGACTCTAGCACCTTCTGGGAATGTCTGTCTTTCCTCCCTGTCCAGGGTCAGTTCACTGTGAGGAGCAAACCTCCCCAATATGTGTCTTTATCCCTTCAAGGTTGACATTTTGTTATCAAACTTGGGAGGCACAACCTGTGCCCAAGTCAGCTCTGGTCTCCAGTTCTCAGTAAGCCAATGAAGAGGGCCAGATCGAAAGCGGGAAGCAGCAGATTTATTTGTTGTGGTCATGCTGGGAAGAGGAACAAAGAGACTCAGAGACCCTTCCAGTGCATTTTCCATTTTTTTAAAAAAGACATTGTCTCACAAAGTTCATAAACTCCCTATCTATCAGAGGATGGCCTTGAACTGCTGATCCTCAAGTGTGTCTACCACTTGATTGCTGAGACTGCAGGTCTGTGCCACTGTGGCTGGTTTTTATGGAGTGCTGGGGATGGAACCCAGAGATTTGTGTGTGCAAGGCAAGCACTGTGCCACTCTCCCGACCAAGTTACCCCCAGTCTCCAGGATTTTGTTTTGTTGTTTTAAAAAAGTTGCCTATTTAGAGCCCAGAGTGTTGACATGCTGAGCTGGTTGGGAGGCAGAGGCAGAAGGGTTAAAAATTGAAGGTCAACTGGGACAATTTAGGCAGATTTTGTCTTCAAGTGAAAAATTTAAAAAGGGGTCAAATCCCTCCTGTCAGGGATCGGGGCTCTTAGGAAGAGGAGTTGGAAGGATCAGAGGAGCCGGTGGGGACAGAGGACACCACAGAAACAAGGCCTTCTAGACACAGGAGGACTGACATCCATGTGACCTCACAGACTGTGGCAGCATGCACTGGGCCTGCACGTGTCTGAACCAGATGTGGCCCCAGTGTCGAGAGGGGGAAGTGGACACAAGCCCCCATCCCTAACCCAGAAGTTATCCCCAATGATAACTCTCACAAAGGAAAACTTAGTTGCTCCAATGGAGTCTCACTGGGTAGACAAACCACACTTAAGGGCAGGCCCCACACCAGGCAAGCATTCTAACAGCTAAGCTCTACCCCAAGCCCAGACTCTGCCAGTTTGGGGTGCTGACTGCCCCTCTTGAGAGTACACCTTCCTGTGGTACAAGCTGGAACTTCTGGAAAGATAACACCTCTGGCTTTCTTTGTTTGTCTACTGCTGGGCAACCGAGTTCCACAGACCCAGTGCCATAAAAAGAACACGTGTTTATGAACTTAGTCTCTCGAATCAGCTGATGCCTAGGATCTCTCATGGCTGCAATTAGGGGCTTGGCCAGCCCCGGGTTCTTCTCAGAGGTGTTTGGCTTATTGGCAGAATCATTCCTTCGTGACTGTAAACTTCCTTATGGCAGCTTGCTTTATCAGACCGCAGTCAAGATAAGGACTCCAGCAAGACCAGCTCCGAGTTCTTAAGTAACCAGGGACGGTTTGTCCCAACACCTTTGCCTCTTGCCCAAGGAGAGCGCTCATAAAAAAGTTTTAAATTTGCTCCTAGAAGTACAAAATTAGCTAAAGACAGCAACTTATTTTTTTTAATCTTTTTTCCCTTTCCTTTTAAAAAAGATTTAGGTGTGTGTGTGTGTGTGTGCAGGTCAGACAGCAATTTTTTTGGGAGTTGACTCTTTACTTCAACCTTGTTTTTGAGGCAGATCCTCCTGACTCTGTCTCCCACTTCACCACAGCTGAGCTGGGATTCCAGATGCAACCACTGCATCTGGCAACCACTGCATCTGGCAACCACTGCATCTGGCTTTCTATGTGGGCTCCAGGGCTGAACTCAGGTCATCAGCTGGTATGCCAAGTGCTTGTACCCGGGGACGCCATCTGGCCAGCCCTCATTTTATTTTATTTTGTAAAAGTTTGTGCAGTTATATATTTTATCTTGATGCTATGCTCCTCTTTTCCTGCCTTCTTTTCCTTGACCCTCCTCCACCCCCATCCCCATTTGCCCGTTTTGTTCCCTTGGATAATTTCATTCTTACTTTGATTTTATATACACACAGTGTCATTCCCCTCCCACCCCGTTAATATAAGATCTGGGGCCCACAGACGAGAGAACACACCGTTTTTGTCTCTCTGAGACTGTCCAGTCCCAGCCACGTGTCGGTTGCTTTTCCGTCTGTACTTTCAGTGTCTGGCAGTAATAGCTGCTCAATAAACATGGACTGGATGAAAATGGCAGCCCATGACTAGTTGACTGTGGTGTCACGGTGGCTGGGCTACCGGAGAGTCATTTTGGAAAAGCGCAGGTACTGTGGATCCCAGGTGTTAGGATGGGGTGGGGGAGTGGAGGGTCTACAGGTGCCCCGGCGAACCTTGTTTGGTTTCGTAGCATGAGCTACACAGGGTGTCTTACAAATCTAGGATTTGTGGGTGCGGGTTTTTATGTCTCCGTCAGCCATAGGCAGGCCTTTCTTTTTGGAGGACTGTTGCGACAAGGTGTAGACTGAATGTGTTTTCAGTCTTGTTCTCTTTTAAATCATAACACCAAGATACACAGCTTTTGCTCATGGCTTGTGGGGCCTGTAGTTATGCTGATGTGGGGGTAGTGCGTTGTTTTTGTGGAGACAGACTGCTCTGCACCTGAGGCTCTGGGTCTGAGGGCGGCAGAGGCAGACACATCTGCTCCGTCAGTGCTCTGGGCTGGGGCTCGGCACCAGGCCGAGGCAAGATAAGAACTGCAGGTCAGAGGCCCAGAGGCCCCTCTTCCTGCTGGTGTGTGCCTGTGCCTGTGCCTGTGCCTGGGGAAGCAGCATCCATGGACGGAAGGGATGGCTGCTGGTGCTCACAGGGTGAAGTAGGTGCTTTCTTGTCAAAACAAAGCTGCTCGTGTTGAAGGACCTAGAAGATGAGGTTCCTTTTCTTTACCCACTTCCCTACCCCACCCTTCTGCCTCCCCAATCTCATGGATCACAGGTTGGCTTCAAACTCACGAAGTATCAGAGACCGATTGAGAACTTTTGATCTGATCTCAGCCTCCCCAGCATGGGCATTACAGCCGTGTGCCACACCCACCCTGTTTTGTGCAGCTCTGGGGATAGAATCCAGGGCTTTGTGCACACCAGGCTAGCACTCTACCAGCTGAGCTGCATCCATAGCCCCCCAAACCCCTTTTTGAGACAATGTCTCATGTATCCTAGGTTGGCTTCAAACTTGCTATGTAGCTGAGGCTGGCCAGTCTTGAGACTGTCACTATGCTTGGCTACAAAGTTTATTTATTTAACCTCTGAACTTTAATGCATGTGGCAACTATTTTTTTTTATAAGAATACAAAGGTGAATAAGATACAACTTTAGGGGGTGTGGATAGATGGATCTGCAGTTAAGAGCACTTGCCTATAACTCCAGGTCCAGAGGATCTGATACCCTCTTCTGGCCTCCATGGGCACCTGAGTTCACTCACTCACTCACTCACTCACTCACTCACTCACTCACTCACTCACATGCACATTAAAAAAAAAGATACAGTCTAGGCATAAATAAGCAGAAAAACTTGTGAACTGTGTAAATATAAAGGAGAGGCTGGGGAAAGATGGCACCCCAAGGATTCACTGATGTTTGTGGGTGTTTCTTGGGCAGATCTCCCTCCCGGAGTCAGGAAGGGCTGCTGAGGAGAGCCTTGGCAGACTCAGCCTCAGCTGGTGCTCTGACAGTACGATGAAGAAAGTACTGTCGTTTTCCTTATTCAATTTTTCTCTTTTGAGTGGGAACCTTGCTTTCTTGCCCAGGCAGTCCCTAAATTTCTGGGCTTGAGCGATTCCCCCGCCTCTGCGTCCTGAGTTGCTGGGACAACACATGTATCACTTGGCTTGACTTAATAATAGGACATTAATTTCGAAAAGATAAGAGAATGAATTTCAAGAACAGTCTATGGCATGGTAAGGCTGTGTGGCATGTTATTTAAAAACTAGTGAGATGGCTCAGTGGTTAGAGCGGCTCGATGCCAAGCCTGAGGACCTGGCTTCTGTCTCGGGACCCACATGGTGGAATGAGAGATCTGACTCTGGGAAGTCTCCCTCTGATCTCTACATGTGCACCCTGTTCCCCACCTCCACATCAGACACAATAAACAAATTTGTAAAATGTAACTAAACCTGGGCTTGGGGCATGGTTGACACTTGGTGGCTATGAGACTTTAGAGAACGGACTATAAGTCTTTGAAGGCCTCAGGGTCTCCACCTTCAAAGAGCCATTGTCAGAGTTCCGTGTCCCTCTTGTCCTTGAGGCTGCTGTTCTTTGAGTGGGGACGGGACTCCGTCTAGTTGGTCTTGTCTGGGTCCGAAGTGACTTCACTGTGTCTCTGTGCAGAGGCCCGCTCTCTAGCCACTTATTTCCCTCCCAAGGCCCTTTCCTCAGCTGACTCCTCCCCTTCTGATTTCCCAGCAAGCCACACCACCTGTTCTCATCGTCCTTGTCTGTCCATTCTTCTGTCCACTGATATCTCAATGTCAGACGGCCCCAGACCAAGGCTAGATCTCTTCCCCTCTGGTTAGCATTCAGCCCCTTGGTCAGCTCAGTCTTATGACTTTTTTTTTGACAGGGTTTTCTGTGTAGCTTTGGATCCTCTCCTGGAACTCGCTCTGTAGACCAGGCTGGCCTCGAACTCACAGAGATCTGCCTGGCTCTGCCTCCCCAGTGCTGGGATTAAAGGCATGAGCCACCACCTCCTGACTCATACTCTTTTTTAAAAGATTTATTTTTATTAGTTCTCATTCTCTCTCTCTCTCTCTCTCTCTCTCTCTCTCTCTCTCTCTCTCTCTGTCTGTCTCTGTCTCTCTGTAGGTGTCTGTGGAGACCATAAGAGGGTATTAGGAGTTATAGTTCCAGGTGATTGTGTGCAACCCCACATAGGTGCTGGGAACTAAACTCTGGTCCTCTGGAAGAGCAGCAAGCGCTCCTAAACACTGAGCCATTGTTCTAGCTCCACAAACTACAGATTCTTATAGCACCTATGACTGGACCTCCCCACTGGGTCATCTTTACATGTCAGCTCCACAGGCAAACACTAGACTTCTGACTCTACTACCCTTTAGTCATGTTTTACCTATTTCCCACTTCTCTGTTGAAGGCAAGTTCATCTGTTTGCCATCTATCTGTAGGTGGAAGTTTCTCTCCCACTTGCCTGTTCCCAAATACCTGGCAGCTGCTTCTTAAATAATTGACTCAGAGGCTTAATATTACCTATAAATGCTCAGCCAGTAGCTCAGGCTTATTACTAACTAGCTCTGACATTTAAATTAACCCATAATTCTTATCTATGTTTAGCCATGTGGCTTCGTACTTTTCCTCAGTTTGACATTCTCATCTTGCTTCCTCTGTGTCTGGCTGGCAACTCCTGACTCTACCCTTCTTCTTCCCAGAATTCTCTAGTCTAGTCACCCCATCTATATTTCCTGACTGGCTACTGGCTAATCAGCATTTTATTAAACCAATTTGAGTGACAAATCCTTACAGTGTACAAGAACATTATCCCTCAGCATTTCCTCTTTTTTCTGTCTGATTAAAAAGGTTTTTAACCTTAATATAGTAAAACAAAAACAGTTATTAAGAATTACAGCAACAATATCTAATCCATTTGACAAAATTAGAGAAAATACTTAATTATCTATCTTATCTTGGTGAGTCTGAAATTTTGTATCTAATTTACTTTCTATTATAACTAAGGAAAACCATAATTATAACTATTTAGTCTTCAATTCCATCAAAGACACTAGAAGGATGTAATGTTACCTAATGATAGGGACATCAGGCTGCTTGGACAGTCACCCAAAGTTCCTCTGCAATGTTGCATCCATCTTCAGCCTACAGGCCTAGCATATCTGACAGACTTATCTGTGAAGCAGGATTTTTAAAGGACTGTCCCACGTTGTCTTGGCAAAGTTCTGCAGTCACTTTCTTTTATGTCCTGCTTGTCCAATTTGTACAGCATACTGTCAGCAGTCAAGGCAAGGGCATTTTCTTTGTCTACATGGCTAGCTTTTGCCATAAAGAAAACAAATTTCATATGGCATTTCTTCAATGCCCACCATCCTTTTTGAAGCAATTGGTGCTGCCAGGAGCAGATGTGTCTCACTGTCGAGAAAAGTCTAAGTTCTTAAAACATTTTAAATGCCATAATCTATAGGTCTTTGAAGTGTTTAAAGATTGCCTATCTATCTAAACTATATCTCTGTATGACCTTGAAAACATACCTAACATGACTATAAGTTTGCTATTATAGATGACTATTAATCTGTATTTCTTAATTATATATTACATTTTAAATGAACTGCATAAACATAATATCCTAAACAAGAGTAGAAATATACATACATTATAGCAAAATTAACTTTAAATTTGTATCAATAAACTAAAATCCATACTGATGTAAAATATGTAAGATTAACAGTTGTTTTTTGGATTAAAGTAGATTTAATAATCTACCCTTTCCCCCCCATCATTTCTATATCAGTCATCAAATCCTATTTTCCCCTTCCAGAATGTATCCAGCGTCAGATCACGCCTCCTCAGTCCTGCAACGTTGACGCTGTTCTGTTAATCGGATTATCCTGGTGGTATCCTCCCTGGGTATGTCTACTTCAGGAAGAGTTCTCCATAGCTGCCAGAGGATCCTTTCGATTTTTAAAATTTTTTTTGTTTTATTATTTATTTAGTGCCTTTGGGCATACCATGGCATAGGAGTGGAGGTCAGAGGACCACTTGTGTGAGCTGGTTCTGGGGACAGAACTCAGATCACTAGTGTAGACAGCAGGTGCCTTTACCTTCTAAGCCAGTGCTTCTCAATCTTCCCAATGCTGCGACCCTTTAATACAGTTCCTCATGTTGTGGCAACCCCCCAACCTCTTCATAGCTGTAATTTTGCTACTGTTGTGAATCATAATGTAAATATTTTTGGAGACAGAGAGTTGGCAAAGGGGTCGTGACCCACAGGTTGAGAATAGCTACTCTAAACATATCAAAGACAGCTCGTATCACTTCTCACTAATCCAGCTCTGGCTGTCCCACCTCAGGAGCCTGAGTCTAGCTCCTGCTCTACCAACTTAAGAACACTTCTGCATCGTCCCATTTTTGGAAGCTCCTCCCCCACCTGAACTTTGCCCCCTGCTTTCCTCTTCAGCTGTCTCTCTCTGACAAGCTGGCCTCCTTGCTGTCCATCCAACAAGGGCCATCCTGCCTCAGGGACTTTGCACTGCTTGCTATTTCTGCCTCCTGACGACCTCCAGGATGAAGGGATGCTCATTTCTCAGGGACACTCACTTGGCCCCTCACCTTCTTTACAGATGTTCCAGACATGTGCTGTTTTTTTTCTGGTTCTCCTGTTTAAAATCCAAGCTCGGCTTCCACCTGCCCATATCAGGTGACTGTCGCAGACAACTGCCTGTGACTCCAGCTCCAAGGGATCTGATGCCATCTTCAGGCCTCTTCAGCAGCTACCTGAACACACACACACACACACACACACACACACACACACACACACACACACACACACATGATTAAAAGACAAAAATAAATATTTCAGAAAAGTAATAGGTTTTAAACATTGTTTTAAAGATGTATTTATTTTTTCCATCTCTCCGTTTCCTTAGCAATGGCCTGCTCAGTTTGTGCAGGATCATGGTCTAGAGCAGGACTGGTTATCTGACTTTTACAGATGGGGCGCAGAGGTGCGTAGACGAAGTGCTTGAAGACGGAGGCTGAGCCGGAGGCAGAATGCAGACTCCTTGTCTACACTGGAAAGCCAGCTGTGTGGGTGGAACTGTTTAAATGATTTAGAACAACAAGGTTGTAGGCTGAAACCCCGTGGGATGGGTTTCCTTTGGAATTCGTGAAGCTTGAGAAATTGAGGCCATGCACAAATGGGAAGATTTCCTGTGAGATCAGGTGTCCGTGAGACATTTGTTCTCGAGCTCCAGGTCTCTGTTCCCTCGTATCCGACCCAAGCTCAGATTGCCGAGCCAGTATCTCTCACAGAGAAGAGTGGGCTTGTTTGCCACCGACCGTCCCTCACCGCTGTCGCCATCACTCAGCTCTCACGTGAGTGTGTGTGACCTGGCCAGGTGCTGGTGCTGTGGAAGGCCGTGTGGTGAGGGGCACTTCAGCCGGCCGGACTCTTGCCAGTCTTGTGTTTGGAGATTTATTTTTTTCAGTGTCTCTGTGCATGTTTGTGCACATGTGGAGGTCAACATCTAGTGTCTATTCATTTCCAGTGTATATGTAATATATATATATATGCGATGGGATCTTTCGCCGAGCTCACAAATTTGGCTACACTAAAGCCCCAGGGATCCTCTTGTTTCACCTCCCAGCACTGGCCTTACGGTGTGTGCCTCCTCACCTGGCTGTTTATATAGGGGCTGGGGATCTGAAGTCAGGTTTTTGTGTTTATACAGCGAACACTTCATTGACTGAGCCCTCTCTTCATCTCATGTCTGGAGACCCTGTCTAGCACTTGGAACGTGGGAGTGCTGCTGCTGAGCAGACCATTGTGCAAACACCGTTTATTACTACTTCAGGATTTTGTATTTCTAAGTTTACACGTTGGCTAAGTTTATTTGTAACCAGCAAATCCTTATTCCTGGTGCTCCAGTGGCCATCTATCGATGTATGCAAAACTGAAAAATTTAAATCGCTGGTGCATGCATTCCTCCTGGAGACTGAGCATGTTCTGGCCCTGCCTTTTCCTTCTGCACACATCTGTCTTTCTTGTGGTGTCTTTATTGTGCTGTGTTTTCTGTATTTCACTTATTTTTACTTTTAATTTTTTAAAATCAGTTTGCTACGAGCTGGGGTCATCTGGGAAGAGGGAACTTCAGTTGAGAAAATGCCTCCATCACAAACTTACCATCACATAGGTAAGTCTATGGGGCGTTTTCTTCATTAATAATTGATGTGGGAGGGCCCAGCCCACTGTGGGTGGGGCCATCCCTGGACACAGTGTTCTGGGTTGTATAAAAACAACGAAGTTGAGCAAGCCATGGAGGAGCAACCTAGTAAGCAGCATTCCTCCATGGTCTCAGCTTCAGCTCCTGCCTCCAAGTTCCTGCCTTGAGTTCCTGCCTTGAGTTCCTGCCTTGAGTTCCTGCCTCCAAGTTCCTGCCTTGAGTTCCTGCCCTGATTTCCATTTCATGATGGACTTTAAGCTGTGAGCTGAAACAAAGCCTTTCCTCTTAAGATTGGTTGAAGTTTTATCACAGCAACAGAAGTAACTAGGACTCCATCTGTCTATCTCCCTATCTCCCTATCTCCCTGTCTATCTATCTATCTATCTATCTATCTATCTATCTATCTATCTATCATCTATCTATCTATCTATCTATCTATCTATCTATCTATCTATCTATCTATTCAGCAGAGTCTCCTGTAGCCCAGACTGGTCTCAAACTTTCTGTGTGGCCGAGACTGAACTTGAACTCAGTCCACCTGCCTACACTTCCCAGATGCTGGGATTACAGGTGTGCTCCACTAAGCCTGGAAGTCAAAGCCAGGGATCCATGCATGCTGGGCAAGCACTCCACCAGCTGAGCTGTGTCCCCAGCCTCCTGTGGCCTGCTACCACTTGTGCTTTGCCTTTTTTGGGCAGGCGATCTTACTTTGTAAAATGGCTCCAAGTGTGGCCCAGGAAAGCTGGCTGTGTCCTAAGCAGAAGGGTGTTAGGCACCTACAGAGAAAACCCCAGCATTGAGCTTTGACAGTACATTCTGAACAAAGAGCCTTACAGCAGAAGCACATAAATTAAGAACTTGCTTTGATTGATTGATGCAGAATGGCAAGACCAGAGACTGACAGGAACCCAACCCTCTATTTCCCCCGGAGAGCAATGGTTCAGAATTTACTAATTCAATGTTTCATCAACTTTATGCAATATGCCATAAATAATGAGAACAGATTGTACATTGACAGATTAACACACAACCCAACCCAGACAAGCATCTTACAGAAAAGGCTCCAGAAATCAATGTCTTTTGTAAAGGGCATGTATTTCCGTTCTTTTCTTTAATCCTGAATTTTTCCACCGCCGAATTGTGTGATGTATAGTTCACCCTCTTGTATGTCTGACCTTTACACTTGAACTCCGAGAGCAGTCCTGGGTACTTCTTTAAATAGCATCTTTTCACAAATGGACACTTACTGTCTGCTGAGAGATGCTCCAAGGTAAAAACCTGGCCTTCCATGGGCACACACACTGTTCAGCCTCTCAGACTGCTAGGGGAATCTAGCTTGCTGCTGTTGAATCGGGAGGCTTTATAGGAGAGATGCAGCAGACAGTCAATGTCCTGCAGGGACAGGAGCAAGCTGTGAGGTCAGGGCTTACTGGCACCATGCTTTCAACCATAGAGGAACACTGGAAGTTTTAACATGCTAGCTAAACAAATGATGTCCTACATCCAGATATTCTGATTGGTCTGTGGCAGGACCTAGGTGCTCATGGCCTTCAAAGCTTTGCAAGTGACTCCAACACACAGATAGAGCAAGAACCTCTGCTCTTGGGAACTCACAGGCCATCAAGTAAGTCTACCTGGGACCTAGTTCTTCAGCTGAGTTTCAACAGGTATCTGGTGCATCCTTGGCATTCATCAAACTCCTCTTCCTGGCCAATTCATCAATAGGACAGGCATGGGGCAGGCATGGGGCAAGCTCAGAGATGAAGATTGCTGCTGCTTTTGTTTCTGCCCTGAGTTGACATTTGAATGAAGAAGAATGCTGACTAGAAAACAGGATTCTGCTTTGGGAAGGCAGATCTCCCTGGACTCAGAAGTCTAAATCCCACTTTGAGCATTTTTATTCCGTAATGCAGTTTGTGTTTTTTAGTTATGTTTTCTTCTCAGATTCCTGACCCACCCTTCTCTCCCATAGCATACCTAACATTGTTTATTTTATTTTGAGCAAAGTAAGTTGAATTCTTTCTTGTGGACCATCCAGAAAGATCTACCATCTCACTTCTTTGGCACCATCCACGTCCCATATACAAGGGTTTGGGGTGCCATCTTTGATAATTCCAGAGCAGCATTCCAGGAGAGCACATTGTGTACCTCCACACCATCTCAGCCCTCACCAGCTGTCAGATGTTGCTACAGGGAGGGAACCTTCAAGATGCATTTTCTAAGAACATCTCCTGCTATTTGAAAGGTCCCTGGAGTATGTCGAACTCACGTTTCATGATCTCCCTCAGTGTGCATATCTCAGGATAAGTGGCTCACTGTCAGTGCCAAGGAAACCTTAAACAAGATTTAAAAACAAAAAATTTGGAGGAAGATCTGTGATTGACAGGCAGCGTAGGCTTATCTGGAGTGCCCTTGGGAGGCTAGCAAAGCCCGCCAACAGGTGTTTACATCTGTTACACTTTGAGAAGTTGGTCTGGCTGTGTTGGACTGAGACAGAATCTGAGGCCTTAGCCCAAGTCTGCACACCTGATGGTGCTTCCCCATAATTTCCCATCATTCTTCTCTGCAGGCTTGTCTTCCCACTGCTCTGAAATCAGAGAGCAATTCTCTGTGGTTTTGGGCAGGTTCTAATCATGATGTTACAGTTTTATTTTACGGTTACTTGTATGTGTGAGTACATGTCTGTGGGTGCTTGGGAGGAGGTTGGAGGACATCTTGTGGGAGTTGGTTCTCTCCTTCCACCATGTGGGTCCTGGGGATTGAACTCAGGTTATCAGCATTGGCGGCTGGCACCTTCACTTGCTGAGTCATTGTGACAGCCCAATGTTATAGAATTTTTACTGAGTCTCCTCATTTAGTCCATAATTGGCCTATGTGTGCCCATCTCTCTAGCTGGGCTGTGGCCATGCACCATCAAGAGGACTGCCAGCTTAGCTCTAGTGTGTCATCTGAAGAGTGAAGGGAGGTTGAGAACACTATCTGGTCCAGAGATTTGTGGACAGAAGGGGATGGCCAATAGATCAATGAGGAGATCCTAGGAGAGGCAGGAAGGGCTTCTTCAGGGAGAGGAGAAAGGCGATATTAGGAAATCAGTTTTAACTGTGAACTTGATATAGTCTAGCACAGTGGTTCTCAACCTTCCTACTGCTGCGACCCTCATGTTTCTTATGTTGTGATGACCCCCACACAATTATTTTTGTTGCTACTTCATAATTATAATTGTGCTACTTGTTATAAATTGTAATGTAAATATCTGTGTTTTCTAATGGTCTTAGGCGACTCCTGTGAGAGAACCACTGGTCTAGAATCATCTAAGAGCAAAAGCTCAACTGAGGAATTGCCTAGATCAGATTGGCCTTATGAACATGTCTGTCTATGGGAGAGTGTCTTGATTTTACTAATTGATGCAGGAGGGCTCAGCCTATGTGGGCAGCAGCATCTCTAGCCAGGTGGTCCTGTGCTGTATAAGAACATGAATGAGCCAGAGAGTGATCCAGTGAGCAGCGTTGTTCCTTCATGGTTTCTTCTTCAGGTTCTTGCCTGGAGTTTTTTTCCCTGGGGTCTTTCAATAGAGGGCTACAACATGGAAGTAGAAGATAAAATAGGCCATTTTCCCTACCAAAATTGCTTCCGGTCAGAGTAACAGTGACGGAAAGTAAAGTAGGCCAGGGGATTTTACCAAAAAGGACCTGTCCCTAATCTCTTGGTTAAAGGTGCCCAATAGGAACAGGAACTATTAGAAAAACCAGGGAGATGAGGGGTGCTCTCAGCATTCACCTCCAAAATCTAGGACTTTTAAGAGGGGATCAGGCTATGATGTCTCCTCCCTCAGGAGTGGGACTAGGGTCCTTAGGCAAGGGGCTCAAATGGGGCTGGGGATGTAGCTCAGTGGGTAGAGTGCTTGCTTAATGTACGTGAAGCCCTGGGCTCCATCCCTAGTTCCACACACACTGGTGAGGGTATATGCCTATAACCCCAGCATTCAAGAGGCAGAGGTGGAGGATCAGAAACTCAAGGCTATCCTCATCTACACAGCAAGGTTGAGGCCAGCCTGAGCTACGTGAGACTATCACACAGCCCTGGGCTCCATGGCTCTTCTGCTTTCTCTCACATGAGGGTGTAGCAAGAAGACCCCCCACGACTCATTTGATTTTGGACTCTATTTCAGTTCTCTTTGAATTAGCCAATCTATGTAAATTTCTGTGGATGCACACTAACCCAAGACAAAGGCCAATCTTTACCCATGGGTGGAGAGACTAAAACACTGCCGTTGCCTCCCTGGTTCTCGTGGAAAGGTGGGCTGGGGGCTGTGGAGAGTCATTGTTGATTTGAGACCACAAATGTGTTGCCTCTAGGAAGTTGGAAATGTTTTGCTGAAGACTTCAGCCAGTGTCCAGATGGCCCAGCTTTTTTTTTTTTTTTAAACAAAGGAGAGAATAGTTCAGCAAATGAAACTTCTCGTGTGCAGGTATCTGGGAAGGGATAGAAAACCAGCTGTGAGAGACCATGCATCAGCATACAACCGGGAAGTGGGCGAGAACGTGCTAGAGGGTCTCCAATGTTGTCAGGTCCTTGGTAGAGTCTGGTGAGCCCCAATTCCGGCGGATGCCAGAATCCTCTATCTGCAGGTCTCCAGTGTCAGGGAGAAGTCCGGGCTGCACAGAACTCCTTGAATCTGGCTGTATCCACCGATGTTCCAGTGAGCCTTGCTCCCGTCATGTGGGTCTCCAGTGTGTTTGGGAAACTTGGTACACACTCTTCCCCTCAAGGAGAATCATGCCACGTTGTGTATCGGAGAGTGTAAGTTCTGGGACTGGGGAGACAGCTCTAAGGTAGGTAAGGTGCCTGCTGTGCAAGTCTGAGGAGCTGAGTTCAGATCCCCACTATCCGTGTCCAAAGCCGAATGTAGTGACATATGCCTGTAACATCAGCTCTGGGTGCTGGCACAGCCTAGCTGAAACAGTGATCTCTGGGTTCAGTGAGAGGGCCTGCCTCAGGAAATAATGTGGAGTTTGATACTTACCTTTGATTCATGTGAACACACATCTACACACACATATGAGCACACACACTTAAAAAAAGAAAAAAAATTCTAATTAACAAAAACAGTAAGGGGCAAGAGAGATGGTTCAGTGCTTAAGAATGGTTGGTGCTCTCACAGGGGACTAAATTTCAGTTCCCGGCACCCGCAGCAGATGGCTCACAACTGCCTGTGACTACTGCTTCATGGGAATCAGATCCTCCTTCTGACCTCTGTGTGAGCGCACCCGAGTGCGTGTGTGTGTGTGTGTGTGTGTGTGTGTGTGTGTGTGCACGCACATGTACAAGTACACAAATAAAAAAGTAAACCTTTAAAAATAAAATAATAACACAACAGATAAGCCCTGCTAATTTTGTTGAGCTTCCACCCCCCTTTTATGTTAGTTTTGATTGCCGTCCTATGCTTCGTAACGAATCCACTCAACGATGGGTAGAAGACACACGTGTGTATCAGTAGGTTCCTGTCCAGCTCTTTAGTTAATCTGAACCCACTGCAGCGTGGGTCTGTGTGTCTCCGGTCTCTCTCTGTCCCACTTCACACGCAGCTCCAGGTCTCTAAAATCTTGGTCATGGTCATGGAAGACATATATGATATGTCTGCCCCCTTCAGGGCAGTTCCTCAGCTATGGTCTAATACAGCGGCTGGTTTGGGCAGGACTGTCCTTTCTTTCCTAGACGCCATCTAAGGATCCATGTTTTCTTTTTTTAGTAACAGTGTCTTTTGCATAACAAATACCGAAGTGAGGCTACTGCCAGCCATGAACAACAACAAAAAACGTAAATAGGGGTGGGGTGGGCATGAGAAGGTATCTTAGTGGTGGGCATTTAGCTGGCATGTGCAAGGCCCTGAGTTCAATCCCCGGCATTGCAAAAAAGAAAGAAAGGAGGGGGAGAGAGAGAGAGAGAGAGAGAGAGAGAGAGAGAGAGAGAGAGAGAG
>CABHPH010152717.1:15883-36883 GCA_902168325.1 Peromyscus nudipes
AGAGAGAGAGAGAGAGAGAGAGAGAGAGAGAGAGAGAGAGAGAGAGAAGCAAATGGTTGCCTTGTCAGTGAATTCAACCTAGGATTTCCCCATCTCTGTAGGTCGTCTTTACTATGAACTAACCTCCACCTAAAGCAGGAGTGGGAGGCATTGAGATCCCCGTATACCAGAGGATCATAAATATATATGATGTAGATGAATATATATATCCTATTACCGTGGGCCACCTCGGTTTTGTCCTCTTTAGCCAGGACAGCTCCCAGGTGAGAGGCCCTTGCCCTCTGTAGATCTGAAGAAGAAAGACATTATCCACACACACCTGGGTATCCTGGGTGCAAAGATTTGAAGTCACACGGAGCACTAACTATAAATAAGGCAGGTTTAGATGTTATCAGATAAAGGGCTGCAGCTAACATGGCGTCTTCAGGAAGCTTTTAAGAACGGGCATCAGCGGCTTAGCTCCAGGAGTTCAGCTGCAGGCAGAAGCTGCCTTGGATTGGGCAAAGTGCCAGCTGTCGAGGAGGAGGAGGGATCAAGGCTGACTTGGGTGACTCTTGACAGCTCTGCTTCTGAGGTGTGGGAGTTGTCTACCCTTTGAGGACCAGTGTCCCTTTATACAAGGATGCTGCTGTGGGGAGATGGGAGCCAGCAGGTGTGACTGACCTGGTCTCGGTGCGTGTTAGAGCTGGGAGAATGTGTGTGAACATCAGAGGAAGTGAAGGGATGGTGGGACTGGGGACAGACACAGCGGGCTGAATTCAGCATTGTCCCAGAAGGCGACACGTCACAGACAGAAGGGAAGGTCTAGTCCAGGGCTTCTTAAGTGCCCCTCACATTGGGAGAGATGGGAGGCCCCTCATGGGGTAGCCTTCTCCTTAAATTCCTGTCTGCCCATTTAAGGTAGTTGCTTCAAGCCTGGGCAAAAGCTACATGTTTATACTTGTTGGAATAAATATGAATGTGTGGATGTGCCCATTAAAAGTGGAATGAGGTGAGAATAAAGCTCACGAAGAACTCGATTTTTTTTTTTTTAGCCCTTTTTCCATTGAAGTTCTGCGATGGTTTAGTAACTATTCAGAGCGGGAAGCTTTGTAGAGATGAGTATACTTACCAGAACTGGTGACCCAAGACAGTACATCTTAGAGCAGCTGTGGGTCAGTGGTGGATAGAAGAGGGAGTCTGGAGGGCAGGGAGCCTCTGGAAGAATTAGAGAGGCTGGAATCCAGGGTCCCTAAAGTTTAACCCAAGCCGAGTTCCTCTGGTGTGTTTACCGCTGTCTGCACGCTATGTATGTTGGTGAACTGGAGAGGCATTGGTCCTGCCTTCAAAAAGTGCACAGTCCAGTGAGGAAGCCGGATTCTGAGTCAGGAATTTTCAAGGGAAGCACAGGTATTGTGATATGTGTGTACGTGTGTATGTGTGCTGGAGGGGACTAGCTACAGTCCGGGCTTAGGAAGAGCCTCCCCAAGGAAGAATTCTTTTAGCTGATATCAAGCAGAACCCAGACAGAGTGGAGTCTGGACGAGCAGATCTTCAGAGTCTGGATTGAGTAGACGCAGAGAGCTAGTGTCGTGTAAGTGAATGATGAGGGAGTCAGGGATCTGGAGCATAGGGGACCGAGTGAAAGTCTGTCCTGGAGGGAGTGACCACATGAGTGATGGCGAGATGAGGCAGTTCTGGTTGGTGCCTTTGAAGAAAAGCATTTAGTGGCATGAGGTGGTCCAGGTAAGCAGTAAGGGAGGGACAGAATTTCATGCCCATGGCAAAAGGGAGTTTTTGCTGTCCTGTGTGACTTGCATTTTTAAAGGTTTTTTTTTTTTTTTTTTTTTTTTTTTTTAAATGTGTATGCACCTGGCTGTATGTACACCTACCAAGTGAGTTCAGGTGCCCATGGAGGCCAGGAGATAGCACTGGCTCCCCATGGAACCGGCTTTTATAAAAAGTTGGGAGCTGACAATGTAGTCCCTGCCATTGAACCCAGGTCCTCTAGAGTAGCAGCAAATGCTTTTGGTCACCAAGCCCAGCCCCAAATTTCAGTTTTAAATGCATAAAAGCTGGCAGCCTGGAGGTAGCTAGATAAAGGGCTAGCAACTGTCCATGTCCCATGGTACCTTTTTGACCTTCCTCAGCTGATGGGATATTAAGTTCCCCTAGGTAGTAGTTTCAACTGAGGTCACTTCCTTTCAAGGTGGCCAGGGTTTAGGGGGTTTATTCCTCAGCTGAGCTGAAAGGACCAGGTGAGCCTGAGGTCATGGGCCCACAACCTTGTCCTGCCTCGGCTTGGTGATGCCTGTGTGGTGTTCGCACAGGCCCAGACTGGGGTAGGTGAGAGGGGCAGAGACTAAGGGAGGGATCCATATGGTCTGGCTGTGCTCAGAGAGCTAGATCTGTGCCCAAGATCACCAGAGGCTAACATGGGAGAACTCTGATTTAGGCTTTCCTTTATTGCCAGAGGCTAATGGTGGGAGAACTCTGATTTGGGCTTTCCTTTATTGCCAGAGGTTAATGGTGGGGGAACTCTGATTTGGGCTTTCCTTTATTGCCAGAGGCTAATGATGGGAGAACTCTGATTTGGGCTTTCCTTTATGCAGGCTTTTAGCACTCACTAAACCTCAGGACAGTTAGCTACCCTCCTAACGTTCTGTCATTTGGTTTCTGGTGGGAATGGCCCAAAGCACTGTGGTAGTGTATGAACACACACTTCTATCTTTAAAGAAGGGAGATAAAAAGTCACCGTGTGGACATTGGGCTGTGGGAAACTACTGTGGCTCCCACTGTGCATTGAGTCTTTGTCTTTGCCTCTTAATGTCCACAGCTCCTGGTCCCTGTCATGGACAGGCCCATCCCTCTGGCCCTGGCTGCAGCTTCCTTGCCATAGAAATTCTCACCACATCCAGATGGTGGCTATGGAGGCTTGCCTGTCCCTCTGGATTCCTGTGTTCTGGGTGCTAATGTTAGCTCTCAGAGCAGAGACACCTCTCTTACAGTAACTAGAGGATCCAGGCCAAGTCTTTAACCTCTTGGACTTTAAAAATAGCTATCCCTGTACTTCACAGTCTGGGCTGACATTGACAGACCCAAATGAGAGAGAGAATTTTTCTTTTCTTTGAGACAGGGTCTTACTTACTATATAGCCCAGGATGGTCTTGAACTTGGGATCCTCCCCACTCATCCTCCTGTGTGTTGGAATTAATGGGTGTGCACCACTGTATCTGGCAGGATTAGAGACTGGTGTCTCTTCACCGCAATAGAAACCCTAACTAAGGCCCTGGGGGATGGGTTGGCTTTGTTGGAGGGGCTGTACAAAAAGTGGGCTTACACTACCACTTCTTCTGTGTTATTTAGTAGTTATGTGTTTATTGGGTCTCTTAGGGAGAATCTGAGTAAAACGACACAGGTAGAACTGCCTTACCTGTGCCCCAAACGGAAACTTTAAGCCCTGTCCAGCTAATTTCCCATAGCCACAGGTTCCAGATCAGTGTCTCTTCCCCGTGGGTCCCCTTCTGTTCTCCTGGGCCTTGGAGTAGCTCCCAAGACTTCAGAATGGTTTTACAGGACTGGATGAGACTAGGAAGTAATACCATCATTTGTTTGTCATCTGGCTTAGGGTAGCTTGGGTGCTTGGATCTTAAGCTCTGGCTTCCCTTTCTTTCCTGATGTGTGTGTGTGTGTGTGTGTGTGTGTGTGTGTGTGTGTGTGTGTTGTATGTATTGTTTGTATGTGTGTGCAGGTGACTGTGGAGATCAGAAGTTGACCTTGGGGTTTCCTCTGTCACTCTCAATTTTACTTTTTGGGACAGGGTCTTTCAGTGACCCCGCAGCTCATCTATTTGGCCAGGCTAGCTGCCCAATGAACACGAGGGATCCTCTCGTCTCTGTGCTCTCGCTCCTAGCGCTGCGGCTACGACACTCCAAGCCCAGCTTTATGTGGACGTTGGGGAGTCAAAGGCAAGTCCTCATGTTCACACAGCAGGCCATCTTCTCAGTCCCTCCGGAGACTTTTGTGGGCTCATTCCCAGCCATTTCCTGGGCTCAGATGCACCCAGTTAGGATGTGGCCAATTTTGACACTGGTTCATCCACAAGTGGAAGGTTTAGGATGACAGAGAGGGTTCAATGGGTAGAGTGCTTGCCACAGAAGCCTAGTAGCCTGAGCGGGAGTCTCGAGAACCCATATAAAATCCAGACATAGTAGCATGTCTGAAATCCCTGTCTAGGACATGGGAGGCAGAGGCAGGAGAACTGCCAGAGGCTCATGGGCCGGCTATGCTGGTGTACTATGCTGGTATATGCAGCAGTGGATGAGAGCCTCTGCCTCAAAGTAGGCAGTGAGGATTACCCTCTGATCTTCATACATGCACTGTGATGGTACACATGTGTCTGCATTCACACACACATACATGAACACATGTACCACACACATACATTGCTAAGACTCCCCTGCCACTATTTTTGCACAATTAATTCAATTGCACAGTTCTCAAGGGTGAACTTTGTGGGTGACAATATCATGTCACAGTGTCAAAAGGTTGGAAACACTTGATGGCCATTGCTGTTGTTGGACCAGCCTTCTGCATGTTGGACTTTTGAGAGCCTTAATTAAGTCTAGAAACAGAAGTATCTGGGGCCATGAGGCTGACATGGACTGTGGGCCTCTCATGCAAGTGTGACAAGGCAGGGAGAATGTGTGAATGAGGGGCTGACTCCTCGTTCTTCCCAGGGCTCTGAGCGACACACCAAAGAGAAGCAGCTAGGCTTTCACATGGAGTCGGGGAGTGAGTTTAGTAGAGGGTGTGTGAACCCGTCGCCTCCACATCACAGCTGGGGTTTCCAACAGAAATAACTCAAAACTACTTTATTTTAGGTCGTAACAGTTGCAGCAGCTACACTTAAGTCCGGTTAGAAGTCACTTTCTCCTCACCATGGAGGAGCTCTGATCAGCATGGCCCCTGTTCACTCACTCAGCTGGCAGAGTAATGCAGATCCCTTGGCGATCCAGTAATCACTGGGCCGATTGGAGGGCAAGAGGACAGTCACCACGAAGTTGGTTGAATGGCCTAATAAGGGATACAAGAGAGGTGGGGGTGGGGGTGGGGGTGGAGTGGGTATGGGTGGGGTAGGGGTGGGAGAGAAGAGCTGTTATTTAAAGAGTAACCTCTGGATTCACAGAGACAAGATACTGAGAGTGTAGGGACTCCAGCTCCAGACCCGACTGAACCTGAAGATGTTGGGCACAGGTCTCTGAAGGGTCCCAGTTTCATGCTATACAGGTTGAGATTTTAGAATCATGGTGCTTTAAGGCCTGTCTGGCTCAGATCTTATAACTTGATGAGTATGTTGTCTGTAGTCCGAATCTAGGAGTAATGGGCTGGGATTAAGGCCTGACATTTCAGTGGGATTTAGGGGTATCTAATGGCAGGTAGGGCATCTATTCATGTGGTCATCCATCCATCCATCCATCCTGCATCCCATCCTACACTAGAAGGGTCGTGGGATCCTGAAATGAATAAGCATAGTGACAGGCATTCTGTCTCTAGTCATTCAATAGAAAAAGTCACTCTTAGTGTCCTTTCCATTGTGTGGCTGTCTGAGGGGGTATGGAGAAGACACTATTGTCCTCAGTGGGAACTGCTGTCTTTTGGCACTGCTTTCTCAGACGACATCATCATGGATGAACATCAGGGAAGGGTATTGTATCCAGCAGAGGACCCCTCTACCTTCTCCTTACTTTTGTGTCCTATGGAATACCAGGTTGTCCAGTGCGACGGCCCAAGTTCAATGGCAAGCCAATCTAGATAGCATTCCAATGTATTTACTGGTTTTATGCAGTGCAGAAATTTGTCCAGGGTCCTAAGCACCCCTTGTAAGCTCACATTCCCCTTTTCCATGCTTCTTTGGGTGCCAGCCCAATGTACACTTCCCTGCAGGCAGTCAGTGTCTCGAGCACATGAGGCCTTCCCTACGTCTGGAGAAGGACTCGGGACATAACCAACTCCCGCTATCACTGTCTGTTTAAGCAGAACCAAGTTGTCTGTTGGCCAGAAATGAATTGAGCTGCCGTCCCCAAAGCCTTTCTCTCCGCGTCTCACCACTGTTTTCTGAGAGGTTCACTGTACAGTAGACTCTGCTATGACTCAGAGTTAGACAATAACCGTCTCCAAGCAGTGGATGATTGGGATAGATGTGTGAGGCTCATGTCACATATCCGCTTGGGCCAGAACCCTGGAGGACTGATGTCAGAGGTCTTGTGCTTCCAACAAAACAGGATGGTTACGGCAAGCACACAGACGTTGCCTTGTGGACTGTGGTTAAAGAAAGCAAAGGTGGGCTGCTCTGCAGAGGGAAGTAGGATGACTAGAAGGTCAAGGGCAGTCGGATGTGTGTAATGAGGAATGTAGGAGGGCTGGAGAAATGGCTCAGTGGTTAAGAGCGTATGTATGAGCACCAACATCAGGCAGCCTACAGCCACCTGGAACTTCAGCGCCAAGGGATCTGATGCCCTCTTCTGGACCCTGTAGGTATGCGCACTCAGTGTTCATATCATTCTCTAACCTCCCACCCCCACAACAAATATACATAATTAAAAATAAATCGCAGTCTGGGTGTGGTGGTTCATGTCTGTCCCCAGCACCGGCGAGGCAGAGACAGCTGGATCTCTATGAACTGGAGGCCAGCCTGGTCGACATAGCAAGTTCCAAGCTGCTAGAGTTACATAGTGAGATGCTGTCTCAAAATAAATGAATGAAGAAAGAAAGAAAAGGATGCAGGAATAAAGGCTGTGTTTCCCAGAGGGTCAGGGTGCCTGAATGTAAATGGGCTTTAGAACTACAGAGCCTGAACTACAGGAAGCTGCTGTCTGCAGGAAGGACCAGGGCCTGTGCAGGTCCTTAGCTGAACTAGCTCTGAGGTGGGTGGGGTCCCCTTAGTGAAGAAACTCGTTTTACATCTGGAAATATTTCCGGTCTCCATCACAACAGGAACCTGCCTGCTTTCATCCTTCTCTATGATGCTACAGCTCACAAGAGACTTGGACAGCCATTCGTTGAGCCTAGTTTCAAAACAATATTATTGTGTCGTTCTAAAACATAGCGAGAAATTGTTAGAATGCGCTGATTGGTTAACTAGGTTCACTGTTCATGTTTGATCATATTCGTTTTTTCCTCTGTGGATAAATGGAAACATTCCCTTTGTATCCGTCTCATCCTATACACCTCTTCATGACTCCTAGATTACTTTGAAGCAGATACTAGGTGGCAATTTCTGCTGCACTTATTTTAATGTGTGTCTTTAAGTCATGACTCCTAGAGACTCAACAACTGTCATAGCTAAGATGTTAACTTCTAATAGCTGTTCAAATTTTTCAAGTGTATATAAGCAGATAACACGTACAACCCCCCACCCCCTACTGTTCCATACAGTATATTGGTACTTGACAGTTAGCTTGATTCAGATTTCAAATAAGGGTCACCCCTCACAGCAATGACATGTGTCTTAAATCCCCTTTAATTATAAGTCCTCCCTCTGTGTCTCTGCCACCCATTACAATTATTTGTTGACATAACCGGGGTGTTTGCCCCACTAGATTTCCCGGAATCCAGACATCTCTCCTACCCATGTGAAGGAAGGTTTCGACGTAGAGATGTGCTCACACTCAGATTTGACTGCTTCGGTAAGGTCATTTTACAGTGACCTGCACCTCCATTAGGAAACATGCATACACCTGATTGACTTTTTAGGAGATGAGCAGCCACTGGCAATTATTACAACCATTTCATTACGAGTTAAGCTTTTTAAAAATTGATGATTAAGCCTCAAGTATCTATCAATGATCTAACTTAAAATTTTAATTTTTGTGTCTGTGTGTATGCATTTGCATGTGAGGATGTGCCTATCGGCCGGAAGAGGGCATCAAAGGCCCTGGAGCGAGAATTACAAGAGCCAGGGAACCGAACTCCAGTCCTCTGCAAGAGCGGCAATTGCCCCTCGCTCCGGAGCCATCTCTCCAGCGCTAATTTAACTTTTTTGTGTGTATTATGAGGGAGGAGTCTGAATCTAGTAGAACCAGTTTCTCCAGCACCATTTATGGACCATTTTCTTCATTCCTCACCAACTTTCAATGGTGCTGCCATCATTTCAGGTTCCTACAGACCCACAGCTGCCTCTGGCTCTCCGCGGTGCATCTGCTCCATTTTGGTCGAGCCCCCTGGTGGTGGGGCACTGTCGCAGCTACTGCAGCTTCTGTTTTATTTTCTTCAAAGGAAGTGCTGCCATTCGTTGTTTTCATTTCACACAAGCATCAGAAGAGTTAATTCTTTCAACAATTATATGAGACGGTCTTAAATTCAGAGATTAATTTGGGAGGGGACTGGAATCCTGATGACATTGAATCTTCCCACCTCTGGACAGGACTCAGCTCCTCCACTCGTTCTGGTCTTGCCGTGGGGGCCTTAGGAGCCACAAGTTGCCTTGTTCTCCTTGTCGGGTTTGCTCCTAATCTGACCAACTGTGTGCTCAGTGGGGCCAGACCTTCTCTTTCACTTCGGTTTCTATTTGTTTTTGACGGAACACAGGGATTCCGTTAACTGTTTCTGTTTGTTTTGTTTGTTTGTTTGTTTGTTTGTTTGTTGGGAGATAGGGTCTAACTGTGTAGCCCTGGCTAGCCTGGGACTTACTATTGTAGCTCAGGCTGGTCTTTAATTCACAGAGATCCACCTGCCCCTGCCTCCTGAATGCTAGGGTTAAAGGTGTGTGCTACCATGATGGTCGAATTCTGTTAAGTTCTTAACATTCTGTCAGTGTTGGGGATTGAACTCGGGGCCTCAAACATGCTGAACAAGTGCTCTCGACCAAGAATTTTGTTCATTGTTGTATAGTGGTTGTTATTACTAGCTATCATTTGTAGAAGACCTTTTTCTGTAGACTCTTTGGGTTTTCCCATGTGATCAATTATGTAGGCAAATAACAATTTTCTCTCTTCTTTTTGGATCCAAGTTCTCAGTTCACGGTCTTCCTGGTTTGGCTAAGGCTTTCTGGACAGTGCTGAGGCGCAGTAGGCAGCCAGGCATAGTTAATCAGTGATGTTGGTTGCACCTTAATCATTGGGTAGATACCACTATTGTCTGCAGCTGGATGTGAGCTAGCACACAGAGACCACAATACCTCTGTTATGAGGTCAGCTTGGCTTTCTACACCAAGAAGCTTCCAACAGTCTCCCAGAGGCCATACTGAGGCGCACAGTGACTGCTTCAAGTTTGTCCATTTCAAACCCGGGGCCAACATTGTGTTATGTCAGAACTCCTTTATTATTATGATTTACATGACAGTGTAGAAAGGATTTGGATATATGGTCCCTTAGTCCTGGCTAGTTAATTTTCAACTTGACATGGTCTAGAAACATCTGAGAGGAAAGTCTCCATTGAGGAATTGCCTAGATAAAATTGGCCTGTCAGCATGTCAGTGGGGATTATCTTGATTATTAAATGATGTAAGAGGCCCCCCCCTTCTCCGGCAGTGCTAATCCTAGGCTGATGGTCCTGGGCTGTAAAAGAAAGCTAGCTAAACATGAGCCTGTGACCAAGCCAGCAAGCAGCATTCCCCCATGGTTCCTGCCTCCAGGTTCCCACCTTCAGTTCCTGCCCTGACTTCCCACAATGATAGACTGTGACCTGGAAGCATAAGCCAAATAAAGCCTTTCCTCCCCTAAGTTGCTTTTGGGCAAAGTGTTTGATTTAAGTAACAGGAAAGAAATTAGCACACCATCCCTAAAGTAAAGCAGCTCATAAGTTTTGTGTCCAATCTTGTCACCCAAAAATTCATATTCATATCCAGGGAGAAAGCAGTATCAGTGTTCAGATGCCCTAACAAGTTGACCTTTCTGGGTAACTGTGGTGGTTTGAATAGGTGTGGCCCCCATAGACGCGTGTGTTTGAATGCTTGGCCCATAGGGAGTGGCACTATTAGGAGGTGTGGCCTTGTTGTAGGAGGTGTGGCCTTGTTGTAGGAGGTGTGGCCTTGTAGGAGGTGTGGCCTTGTTGTAGGAGGTGTGGCCTTGTTGTAGGAGGTGTGGCCTTATTGGGGGAAATGTGTCACAGTGGAGGTAGGCTTTGAGGTCTCATATGCTCAAGCATATGTGTGGGACACAGTTTACTTCCTGTTGCCTGCAGAACTCTCAGCTACCTCTCTAGCACCATGTCTGCCTGCATGCTGCCTTGCTTCCTGCCATGATGATAATGGACTAAACCTCTGCACTGTAAGCCAGCCCCAATGAAATGGTTTCCTTTATGAGAGTTGCCATGGTCATGATGTCTCTTCACAGCAATAGAAACTCAAATTAAGACAGTAACCATCATTAGTACAAAGGATTTCCCCTGACCTGTCCAGTAATCGTCTAAGATTTTTTATCATGAGTGCTGTTCTGTGCATGATTTGCTGAGGCAGTATTTGCTATGTGCTGGACACTTCCCTGGACACTCTGCAAATATCCATGCATCCCTTCCCATATACCATTTTAAAAAACATCCCTCCTTCCCACTTGGTGAGATTTCTGAGTTCAAGGACACAGCATTTCTTTAGGGTTAGGGAACCACCAGCTGTTACAATTTGCAAATGTTCCCTCTCCGGCATTCTTATTTTCTCTTCAGTTGTCTACTACATAAACATGGGGAATTACAGCTCTTTACAGAATGTCAGACCTTCTCACCACACTGTGCTGTGTTTTGAGGGGTTTTCTCAGCATATTCTCAAACAGTCTCTTTCTTTTTGAAAAAGCCATCGTTCTTTTAAAGAAATTACATTTATTTAGTGTGTGTGTGTGTGTGTGTGTGTGTGTGTGTACCTGCATGTAACACAGCACAGATGTTTGAGTCAGAGGACAACCTGTGGGTTCAGTTCTCTCCTTCTATCATGTGGGTCTTGGAGGACCAAACTCAGGTTGTCAGTCTTGGTGAAAAGAGCCTTTACTCACCGAGGCATCTCACTGGTCTACACGCTCCCACATTATCTGTAGAGATGGTTTTCTTTCTCTCTGCCTCCTTTTGAGGACTGTGTCTCAGGTCCATTCAGAGTGTTGTAACAGCTTTCCACTTACTTCATTGTAAAACCTCTTTTATGACAGGGCCAGGTTTTATTTGGTGAGGGGTGCTTTTGGTGCCTATTCAGTCCATCATTTTGGAACTGCCCATTAAACTCTGTTTTCTACTTCTTAGTTCTAACAGGAATGAACACTAGGGTTATGATGTCCACGTACACCCAGCGTCATTACAAACACAGCTTCACCAGCCATAAATGTGTATTCTTTTATTTGTATTTACTTATACGAGTGTGTGTGTCTGTGTGGGGGTACGTGCACATGAGTGTACATGTCTGAAGAGGCCAGAAGAGGGATTCATATCCTCTGGAGCTGGAGTCACAGGCTAACATAAGTGCTAGGGATGGGATTCCAGTCCTCTGCAAGAGCGGTAAGTGATCTTAGCACTGTACGACTGAGTGACCAGCATTTGGCTTTTTTTCTTTTCTTTTTGGGACAGAGTCTTACTGCATACCTCTGGCTAGTCTGGAACTCACTATGTAGACCAGGCTGGCTTTGAACTCACAGAAGACCTGTCTGATGATGCTGGGATTAAGGGATGTGCCACCATGCCCAGCAGTATTTGGGTTTTGATTGAGGTTTTTGTTTAAAACGTATTTATTTTTATGTACATGGGTGTTTGCTTGTTTGTCTGTGTAGTACATGTGTGCAGTGCCTCTGAAAGCCAGAAGAGGGCACTGGATCCTCCGGAACTGGAATTACAGATGATTGTCAGCCACCTTGTGGGTGCTGAGAATCAAACCTGGGTTCCCTGTAAGGGCCTCAGATAGTGCTCTTACCTCCTAAGCCGTCTCTCCAGCCCCATGTACAAATCTGAAGAACATCCTCACCTGTGGTTGAAAGCGTTCCTGCCCGGGCTCCTGTTTTGTAGAGTGGGGAGTGGTAGAGTGTTTGGATTGGCTCATAGTTTTGTTGTGGTTCAAAATGAACTACAGGCAGCATGGGGTTCATCTGTCCCGGCAATGCGTCTTCTATGACCATCTCGTTATCATCCCACCGAGAAGCATCCATGAACATCCCATGAACAAGAACTCCATCTTCAGGAGAGGGCAACTGAAAGACAGAAGTTTAGGGGTGAGCGGAGGAGAAGGGATGAACAGTTTGAGTCATTGCTTGTGTCCCACCTCTTCAACAAGCACGTCTAAAAATAGCCGTTCCCATTCCTGCATTTTAGAGAGGGGTACCCTAAAGATCTGAGAGGTAGGTCACCCTGACCTTCAGTTTGGTACTAAATTTGATACTGTCTACACTGCACCCGGATGCAGAATTGGGGATGCTCCTGGGAAACCCGATTGTGGCTACTTTAGACTGTCTGACATTATGAGTAAAGACTTTTCTTTCCCTCTTGAGAAGCAGAGGGAGGGAGGGAAGGGCTGGATCTATTCTTCTCAGCAAGGCCCCTGAGGATCTGTGTGCCCTTCTAGAAGATAGATTATATATCTGCAATACTATTGGAAGAGGGTAAGACCGTTAAGACTGCTCCTAGAGCACACACCTACTGTGGTTACAGTTAGAAGGGGTATGAAGGCAGCATTTCAGTTCTGCCAGGAGGGGGCCGAGCAGCTGCTGTAGACAAACTTCATCTATAATATTATAGTGGATTATTTGAGTGAACTTTGCGTTGGCTATTTGACACATGCTGCTTCATTCTTTGAGTCCCGACATCAGCCCAATTTCCATATGAGAACACCAAAGTTCAGGCACATAAGCAATTGTTTTAGCACACATGGCTGGTGAAGGGCAGAACCAGGATTCAAACTCAAGTTTGTTTCGTTCTGAAACTGTTTCGAATGTCTTTATACTGCCTCTGTAAGATGGAGACCATTGCTGTCTGAATCTAAATGATGTAGCTTTATGTAGAAAAATAGTTCTATAAACTGGACAACATTTGAGACGTTCCCATCTAGTTGCTGCTGAGGAGCTGGCCTTGGGGTGTGAGTACCACCCTCTTCTCCCACTCCTGCAAATGGGGGTGGTGGGGCAGGGGGGACTGGCTGAACTCTCCACTGACAGTGGATAGAAGCTTTGCCATGTAGTCAGGTGGGCAATACCTCCAGGTCCATGGGCAGTTCTTCTCCAAATTGAATGTCCTTGGCCGCTTCTACCACCGCGGCTTGATCTCGGTAGGAGGGAATCATGTTATACTTGAAACTCAGCTCATCTATAGGCAAGTTATATTTTCGAGCATGGTTCTGAAGAGTTCCTGAAAATACAAAAAGGTAGGTCTTTTGAAGTACATTGCTGCTCCACACATCCTCCACCCTCCCATTCACCCAGGCTGTGCTAGCATCAGAGGCTCCTTCTCCACAGAAACCCTCACTGGGGCTGGTGGGATGGCTAAGCCGGAGAAGGCACTTGCTGCCAAGCCTGATGAGTTTGGTCCCCAGGACCTACATTGTGGAAGGAGAGAGCCAACTCCAGCGAGTTGTCCCCTGACCTCCACATCTGTCTTGTGAATACACATGCCTTCCCTCCCAATAAGGAATAAATAAATGTAAGGAAAAATAACTAAAAAAGACACTCAAGTTATTAACATTCTACATGGAATTAGTGCATAGAGCACAGAAGCCTGGATCATGCTGCGGGCAGGGATGGTTAAGGATCCAAGGGATGTATAAGTTCATGTCATGATTAAGAAGACAAGAAAGGGGGCTGGAAAGATGGCTCAGTGGTTAAGAGCAGTTATTACTCTTGCAGAGACCCGAGTTCAGTTCCCAGGATCTACATCAGGCAACTCACAACCACCTATATACCTCCAGTGCTAGGGAAATACAACAGCCTCTTCTGGCCTCCATAGGCATCTGCGCACACATGCACATACAAATACTTGCTACATACACACACACACACACACACACACACACACACACACATACCCCTATAGAACAAACAAGCTAGGTATAGTAGCAAACACTTTTAAATCTAGCACCCGGGAGGCAGAGGCAGGCAGATTTCTGTAAATTCAAGGCTAGCCTAGTCTACGTAGTAAGTTCCAGGCTAGCCAGGGCCACACAATGAGACTCTGTCTCAAGAAACAACCAACCAACTAATCAACCAAATAACCAACCAACCAACCAACCAACCAACCAAACAAACAAACAAACAAAAACAAAACAAAAAGCAAAAACCCAAACAAAAACACCAATAAACCCCAAACTATAAAAAAACAAGCCGGGTGGTGGTGGCGCACGCCTTTAATCCCAGCACTCAGGAGGCAGAGGCAGGCGGATCTCTGTGAGTTCGAGGCCAGCCTGGCCTCCAAAGCAAGTTCCAGAAAAGGCGCAAAGCTACACAGAGAAACCCTGTCTCGAAAAACCAACCCCCCCAAAAAAAACCCAACCAAACAAACAAACAAAAACCAAAGGGTGGAAGAGACTAAGTTTCAAGGGTATTGCCCTGCCATGAGAGAGAAAAACTAGTGAGAAAGTTTTAGGGCAAGTCTTCCTAACTTCAGGATTTTGTCCAGCTTGCTTATACCGGCTGTTTATCAGGAATTAGGAATGAGACAAATTGAGGATTGGGTATCCAGAAGCCCCACAGTCTGGATCCCTCTGGGACTCTCCAGTCAGATCCACTAGGATTGATGAAGGGATATCAAGAGTATTTTTTTTTCAGGCTAGGGATGTTACTCAGTTGGAAACGTGTTGCCTAGAATGCACAAAGCTCTGGGTTCAATTCCCAGCACTGTCTAAAACGTGGGTAAGGTGGTCTATGCATGTAATCCCAGAATTCCGGTGGTGGAGGCGGTAGGGTTAGAAACTCAAGGTCATCCTTGACTGTACGATGAAGTCAAGGCAGTCTGGGCTACAGGAGACCCTGTCTCAAAATAGAAAGTATCTTTTAGAGAGGAGGCTGCCTAGAGCTGAGGCATGTGCAGGGGGACAGCAGTCGGAGCCTCTGGAGGAGGGTGGGGAATGGGAGGATTGTGTCACATGGAGAGTTGAACCAACAGCTATCTATTCATGGATTTAGCCTAAATCAAACCTATGGATAACCTGAGAAGGGCAAGGATTAGTTTACCAGGAAGCATCTATTTTTCCCCTCCCACCCCCCTCCACCTCCATGATGGACGAGGAGTAATCCTAGATTGTCCTAGATCAGCAGGGTCAGCAGGACCATCGGCAGCCACACTATTTCCCCAGCTCCTAGAAACCCTGTGCATGTAAAAAAAACCCACAACCTTTCCTGCAAGAGTTTCCTGGGAAGGCACCAGTACCTGTGAGAAATCCTTGAGGAAAGAAGAAGCCGGAAATCCAGAAGGACTTGGGCTGTCCTCTTTTGAGCCACAGCTAAGAGAGAGACGTGATTTCATGAGGCATTGCATTTCTGAGGTAGAATGAGCTATCTAAATATCAGAGCTGTGTTGGGAGGGGACGGTGACATCTAAATGAATTTTGAGTTAACCCCTGCCCCTCGTATTACTGCTGGTCCATTCCCCTTCTCAACTACCAGCTTTGACTGCCAACCTGAACCCACAGGGGACAAGAAGCTGGGGCAGCCAACGCACATCTGACTGGGTGGAGCCATGCCATTTTTTACACTCTACAATGGGGCTGTACACTGCAGCTAAAACCTCAAGAATAGCCTGGAGTTGAAAACCAATATATAGCTAAGAGCCTAGGGAAAATGGCATTATAATCTACTTAAGACTTTCAAAGTGAAGCCATACTGGAAGGTTCTGTTTCTCCAGAATCAAATGATTTCTAACAGTTGTTACTCAGAGCTCCCTCAGGAGTTTAGGGCCAGCCATGCTGTCAAATCCATCAAAACCCTCACGAGTGAAATCTCCCAAATCCATCAAAACCCACACGAGTGGAATCTCCCGTACATCCACGAATGCAGTCCTCAGAATAAGGTCTTTGACCCATGATCCCAGTGGCTTCAAGGATGGGTAGGCTGTGTTAGACCACAGAGAGGGAACCTGGTTGTTGAGGAAACTCTGATACACTTTTTCCATTTCTTCAGACATCACCACAAATCCAGCAATGGCTTTGTTGAGTGTTTCTAGAGAAATCTGAGAGCACAAAAAAGATCAGTGCACATTACAGGCGTAATTATTGGGTGTGTGTGTGTGTGTGTGTGTGTGTGTGAAAAATGGCTTTCACAGTTTCTGTGTGTATGACTGAGCATGTGTGTACATGCATGTGTGTACATGCATGTGGCAAAGACAACCTCAGTTATCACTCCTCTGACATTGTCTTTACCTCTTTTTAATAAAAAGTGAATCTATGTATTTTATTATTTTATGTGCTTAAGTGTTTTGCCTGTGTATATGTATGTGTACCACATGTGTGTTTGTGGAGGCTAGAAGAGGGTGTCTGATTCCCTGGGACTGATGTTACGGGTGGTTGTGAGCTGCCATGTGGGTGCTGGGAATCGAACCCAGGTCCTCTGGAAGAGCAAAAATTGCTCTTAACTGCTGAGCTATCTCTTCAGCCCTACTTTTTTTTTTTCTTTTTTGACAAGGTTCCTCACTGGCCTACAACTTACCAAGTAGGCTAAACTGGCTGACCAATGATTTCCCAAGAACTCACCTTCCTCTCTGCTTTCCAGAGAGGGGATTACAAGTGCAGGCCACTGCCCAAGGCTTCTACTTTTTTCACATGGGTTCTGGGGCTTGAACTTTGGTCACTGTGCTTGTCCTGACTGAACTGTTTGCTCAGCCCCAACTCACTCTTAACTGAGTGCTGAGGTCCTGGAAAATTTCAAGTGAGTTGATAGTAATTCTAAGGATTTTTTAATTTTATTGTATTTTCTATTTTATGTGCATTGGTGCTTTTCCTGCATGTATGTCTGTGTGAGTATTAGAGCCCCTGGAGGTTGAGTTACAAGCAATTGTGAGCTGCCATGTGGATGCTGGGAAGTGAATCCTGGTCCTCTGGAAGAACAGCCAGTGCTCTTGACCACTGAACCATTCTCCAGCCCCCAACAGTATTTTTTTTTTTCTCCATGCATTGGTGTTTGACCTGCATGTCTTTGTGAGGGAGTCAGATTCACTGGAACTTGAGTCCCAGACAGTTGTGAGCTGCCACATGGATGCTGGGAATTGAACCCGGGTCTTCTGAAAGAACAGCCAGTGCTCTAGACCTCTGAGCCATCTCTCCAGCCCCCAACAGTAATTCTACAGGTGTAAGGCAGATCAGTGAGGAGCCTGAGGTCTGTGATGTCACATGTTCACACAGCCGCTGTTAGAATAAGGGAATGCTGACTCAACCACACAGCCTGGGTCTGAGGAGGGGTTAGTACAGCCAAAGAGAGGCCTGGAAACGACAGGATGGAGACTTCTGAGCACACTCATGGTCTCATATCATTCTCCTCAAGGCTCAGCTACCCAGTAGCAGTGATGGAGGGAAGCATTCATACATGTATTAACTTCAGCAGATTGTTGAACCGGTCCACTTCCTGGCCAAGGACGGTGGTCAGAGAGTCCAGGCGGCCTTGAGGGTCCTTGACAAAAAGGCTCTCGGAAGCTCCCTCCATATGCAGGGCTTCTGAAACACACACAGTTGGCTCCTCAGACCAGACATCCTTGATATCCATCTTCACACTACTACTACTGTCAGGGGCTTCTCCTTTGAAACATTGTCCATTATTGTTGTGTTTTCATACGACATGTGAGTGCAAGTGTATGCATGCCATGACGTGCCTGTGGGGGTCAAAGGGCAACTTGGAGGACTCCGCTCTCCCTTCCACCTTCCTGTGAGCACAGGTCCTCACACCTGCCAGGCGAGCAGTTCAGCCACCGAGCCTTCTCAGGGGCCTGGCTTTTTGTTACATATATTTTCCCCTAAAGCTAACTTCTCTCATTATTTAAGCAAGATCTTCAATTTGACAACATTTAAAAAAAAATTTATAAGTCTTTGGTAATCCACCCGTGTTTACATAGAAGCAGTCACAAAATAATAAGGCTTAAATGAATGGAAATCAGGGAAAAATGTGTCCAGTATTCATCTTCTGGGCTGGTTTGGACTTTGGCTTGGACACAGGTAGGTAGAGCACAAGAGACACTGACTGGGATAGTGTGGGAGGAAGTCACGCACCCAAGCGACGGGCAGCCTGCTCCCTTTCTGGGTAACCATGCGGGAGGGGCTGAGAGGAAGCCAGTGAGGCATAAGTCAGCGTGCGTGTGGAATCTGCAGGTCTGAGCGAGGGGCTCCTGTGAGTCAGTCTCCACAGTGGGTGTGGAGGCGTGGCAGGGAGGCCTAAGAAAATACATCCGGGGTTGGGCAGATGGGTCAGTGGGTAATGGTGCCTGCTGCTAAACCTCCTAACTCGAGTTCAATCCCCGAGCCACACCTAGTTAAAAGGAGAGACCCGACTCCCACAAGTGGTCCTCTCACTTCACCAAGATACATTTGGCTTTGGCAGAATGAAAGGCAGAGCTCTGAACACCTTGGGGACAAATGCCACCCACCAAGGGATGGCTTAGTTGACAAGCAACGATCCAGAGACCCGAGGGCCAGGGACCCAGTGTCGTGCCCCCCCAATCCCTCGAACGTGTGTGTAAGTCTTGGTCTTCCCTGTAGACCTGCACTGCTTCCGGGACAGGAGGGTGGGAGTGGGAAACCGAGACTGAGAGAGACTTGCGTTTATCCCAAGTTACGTGCATCACTCAAGACGGGAGTCGAACTGGAGGGAGAATGGTATGTCCTTCCTACCCCAGTCCTGCAAAACGGAGGTCCGGATGAGCCACGTGGGCTAGGACGAAGGAAGGAACTCCGTTTTCCTTGAATGTCGGTGGCACATAAGGGGTTCTAAGATACACCATACACAGACTGCATTCCTTCCGAAGCAGTCACAATTTGGCTGCGGGAGGAACATCACTCAGCAGGGTGTGGGTCAGCCTGATCTCTCCGGACCACAGAGCCACGGTTATACCAGCCTTACTATCCCCCTAGAGGGAGGTATTTCAAGCCCCTAAGTTCTGTGGAGCTGATCGGACCTCCTGTTCTCGGTCTCAGCAGACGGCCCGCTTCTCACTTCACAGGAAAAGCATAAGCTCCATGAAGTGTGGAGAACCCTGCTTCCCATTTTAGAGTGTAAGTGTGAGCTTTACGACGCATGGAGAGAAAATCTCCTCAGTGTCAACGGGGCTCTGGAGAAAGTCCGCTGTGTCCACTGCCCCATCTCTGCATCATTTCTACTCTTCTCCTACATTATATTTATGTAGAAGAAACTGCTCCCTAAATTAACTGACAGTGTTCTTCAACGTTAACACAACTCCCTGCCCAAGTGGACATTCTGTTTTTGGGGCCCACCCTTTGTGTGGTGGGGAATGACAGGATTATTCTTGGGTCACGTGGCTCAGGGCTCCTTTTCACCTGGAGGCCTTTAGACTATGGTCAGGACTCTGTCATGGTTCTTTTTTCTACCTCAGTTTCCTTTCTCTTGTTATGACATCACTTCCAACCATGAACAGTTTGATCTGGGGACATAAATATACTGTCAGTCTCAGGGAAGTGGGAGAGTGGCTCTCTTGTGATCATTCAGGAAGATTCCAAAAATTACCAGCCAATAAGGTTAAAGGAACGTGGCTATTTCTCCTGAATGAAGAAAACACTGAAGTGGATTCTAGGACAGGATTCTAATAAAGCTTTAAACCATGCTGGAAATGTTCCCATCTGTGCTGTCCAAGACACAAGCATTTAAAATGTCAACCAAACACTCAATGTCAAATTTTAAGGTTAGCAAGCTGCCACATGTGGCCAGAAGCTACTGTCTTGGATGCCACAGGTCCAGGAACTTTAGAATCAGAGCTCAGAGCAAAGCCTGACTGAAGTCGTGTGGGCTGTAAGCCAGGTGGCTACTCATGGTCCTTGCAGGTGGGCTGCTAGGGTGCAGTAGATCTTTAGACATAAACAGAGAACTCCACATGAGGCGAGCTCTCCAGGGAAAGAAAATCTATGAAAAAAAATTAAGCCTCTGCATCTGCTTACCATTTAGTTCTCTGAGTTTATTCCTAAGGCTCCCGTTATGGGTAGATGCCAGCAAGTTTTTATTACCTGGAACTCTGGTCTGGATTGAAGCAACGAGCTCCTGGACAATTTCATCATTGCTTTTTCCCTCGCCCCCCGAGGAGGATCTCGGCTGAACCTCAAGGATGGTGGTGATGAGGGTGTTGGTTTCTTTGTACTGCAGTGGCGGTAGGAGACAGAGCAGGGAAGGTGGAGTCAGGTGAAGTTTGTCACATGTATTGTTTACATATAGGAATCAGTCAAGTTCTCAAAAACAAAGGTATTAATTCAATTGTGGTTAGAGTACAATACGAGAGCTACTCTCTTAACAAAATTAATTTTTTTTTACATTAAGAAAATTGTGTGTGCCTATGCACATGTATGCCATGACGTGTGAGTGGAGGTCAGAGGACAACTTGCAGGGGTCAGTTCTCTCCTTCCATCTGTGGGTGTTAGGGATTGAACTCACGGCATTAGGCTTGGTGGCAGCTGCCTTTGTCCACCGAGTCATCTCCCCGGCTCTCAATCAAATTTTGAGTGCACAGTACCATTGATTACATACACAATGCTGTTCATCAGATCTCTAGACCTATTCATCCTTCCTGACCAAGACCTTACGTCCATTGATGAGAAAGGAAGGGAAAAGCTGCTTCCCCAGCAATAATCGTCTCATTGACTTTGCCCAGCATAGACACAACCAGTGGTCTCGGCCTGCAACTCTAGCTTAGTCTCTCCAAGCTTAGCAAAGCATTTCAGCTCCTTCTTTCCTGGCCTCTGTGGCAGAATGACACATGGTCTCCCGTGGAGCTCTGGACACAACATGGGCATCCCTGAGTTTGGGCTGGAAGCTCAGCAAGTTTCCACTTTAGCTGGCTTGGCTCAACTGTGTCTTTATGGCATCTACCTTCCTTCCTTCCTTCCTTCCTTTCTCTTCTTCTTCTCCTTCTCCTTCTCCTTCTCCT
>CABHPH010152717.1:36983-56150 GCA_902168325.1 Peromyscus nudipes
TCTTCTTCTTCTTCTTTTCTCTCTCTCTCTCTCTCTCTCTCTCTCTCTCTCTCTCTCTCTCTCTCTCTCTCTTCCTTCCCCCACAGGATAGAAAGACCTTTCCAGTAGGGTGACAGACGCAGCAGCTGTGTGGACACAAGTCTGCCTCTTTCACTTCTGGTCCACTCGGTCCTTCAAAAGCAGACGAACCTCGCAGCAGCAAGCGGCTCTTCGGAGCGCTTGTCAGCCTCGACTCAACAACCTCCAGCACTCATTGTCTGAGCAGAATCTGCTACGTGGGGCGGCAGCCGCAGCATCCAGTTGGTTGTCATTTGGCTTTTCTTCATAGCAACAGTAAGTCTGCTCTCAGAACAACTCATTTCTCGTCTTGTTCAGACTCAGTTTTAGAAAGTGACATTTTGGCAGGGCCCTGGGGTGACTAAGTCAGGCTCAGACAGCAGAGGGGGCTGCTGATGCACACTCAGGACCTCAGATCTGCCCCTTCCTGCCCCGTTCTGTCCTTTACCAGTTTCTATTTATTTAAGTTTGTTTAAATATAACTTGCGAAGTGTAGGAAGAATGTATAGCTTCTGTGTTCAGACCACATTCCTTAAAAGGGACCGAATTACCTAAGCAGAACATGCTATCTCATAATGACACTTTGATACAAAGATTTTCTCTGGCTAAAGGCAAACAAATGGAGGATTTCAAACCTTCCTTCCTGAAAGCAGGAGGTAAAAGCTCTCACACGAAAGAAGGCCTTCTGCTACCTGGAGGAAGGAAGCGCTCTTCCATAGTGATCTGGTAGAAGAGAAACTTTGCTGTGGGAGGTGGCACACGCCTTTCATTCCAGCACTCGGAAAGCAGAGGCAGGTGGATCTCTGTGAGTTCGAGGCCAGCCTGGTCTACAGAGTGAGTTCCAGGACAGCCAGGGCTATGTAGAGAGACTGTCTCAAAAAACAAAAACAAAAACCAAAAACTAAAACCTAACTACCAAACCAAACCAAAACCTCCAATAGTCTTCCCCAGGGCAGAGCACACTTCTACCAAATGCTCAGCCCTGAAAACACATATCTGTAACATTATACAGACTGAACAGATTGCATTTATGCATTTAGGAACACACACATACACAACATACATGCACAGACACACACACTAACAACAATTAAAAGAGGCCACAGATTTGAAAGAGATCAAGGGAATGGCACATAAGAGGCTTAAAGGGAGGGAAAAGAAGAGGGAATATAATCTCAAAGAACAACAATAATAAAACAAGATACAAAAATGCATATTTTGCTATGACCACCCTGCATTCCTTTTTTTTTTTCTTCCTTTTTTTGTTTTTTTTTCAAGATAAGGTTTCTCTGTGTAGCTTTGGTGCCTGTCCTGGATCTCGCTCTCTAGACCAGGCTGGCCTCAAACTCACAGAGATCCGCCTACCTCTGCCTCCCGAGTGCTGGGATTAAAGGCATGCGCCACCACCGCTGCCCGGCCCGGCACCTCTCTGCACTCTTATGTCACTTCCCCCTGCTGCCTCCCCTGTGTTTAACGCGATCCGAGCGGCCCAGGTTTGCGCACTTCTTGGGAAAACTCCATTTCTCGTTGGTGTCGCCAGGCTGATGTTAAGTCTGTGAACTCTTATCCCCTGGGAAGCTGCACCAGGAACGCCAGTTCAAATCCATGGCTCAGTCGGGGCCTTGAGAGGGTGGACGTCTGTGGGGTCACGAACGGGTGTAATCTTGTCTCTTCTGCACATGTCTGGCTGTTTTCTTCTCGGGGACTCTTGGCTTTTCCTATGGCAGAGGAGTTTCCCCTACATGGTGGTTGGGGAGGGGGTGGGATCATCAGGGGAAAGACAGATAACTGCAGATATGACATCCCAGCCACCGATTCCAGAGGACCCTTCCCGAAACAGCATTTGCGTAGACCGTGCTGGACATCTGTGTACTTAGAGTGGCAGAGGGAGGAGTGGCAGTCTTTGCTTTAGCTTGGGTCACATGCCCACCTCTGTACATTATATTATGGGTTTGCTAGCATGTTTGTGCAGCATGTTCATGCATGTCTGTGGAGGCCAGTGGAGAGCACTGAGTCCCCTGGAGCTGGTTGTGAGCTGCCATGTGGTTGAGGGAATCAAATCCAAGTCCCCGGGAGGAACAGCCAGTGCTCCTAACTGCTGAGCCATCTCTCCAACTTCCATCTTATCAGAATCCTATGGAGGGAAAAGCGGCAAATGCTCAAAGGAAAGTGGCTGCAGTGTTAACCCGGAACTGTGCAAGAAGGAAAGCGGAAGAGAAACACATCTGGGGCTCACTACACATCTGCTCTCCCGGTCATTACACAGCTGCTCTCCTGGTCATTACACATCTGCTCTCCTGGTCATTACACATCTGCTCTCCTGGTCATTACACATCTGTTCTCCCAGTCATCCTGAAACCAATGGACAACACGAACGTCTCCATATCTGGTTTACAATGGCACGTGCGTGTGTGCGTGCGTGCGTGCGTGCGTGCGTGCGTGCGTGTGTGTGTGTGTGTGTGTGTGTGTGTGTTAGGGGTGAGGGGTGAGGGTGGGCCAGTTTTATCCCTCCTGAAGCTGTCCTCTGGAGGAGGCTGGGCCAGCCCTTCCATGCTGTCTTCCCTCCTCCCTCTGTCATTTAGGACAAGGGTCAGAGGTCAGAGAGGAGTAAATAGAAGGTTTAGCTCCAAGCAGATTCTCTTGAAAGCAGAGCAACGGAAGCCAGGACACATCATTTTACTGCCCCGCTGAACCAAGCGGTGTCATTATTGGTGAACACGAAATCGAGTGTCAGAACGCCGACCTCCTGGTGTGCTCTCTGGAGATTCCGGTGTTGTTAGAGGCCTCGATCCCGAGGTAGACTTCACCTTCTTTCTTTCGGTTTTTCGAGACAGGTTTCTCTGTGTAACAGTCCTGGCTGTCCTGGACTTACTCTGTAGACCAGGCTGGCCTCGAACTCAGAGATCCACCTGCCTCTGCCTCCCGAGTGCTGGGATTAAAGGCGTGCACCACCACCGCCTGGCGACTTCCCCTTCTACCACACATACAGGCAAAACTTAAGTTGAAAAGAAAAAAAAAAAGATGATCTCCCCACCCTGACCTCTTCAGGAGAATCTAACCCTTGACCGTTAGAGATGTCTGGAGTCCTCAGAGACACAGCTCTGTTCTTTACAGATGCCTGAGATGAGGTTGGGCCATGCGAGTTCCTCATGTTGTGATGACTGCCAACCATAAAATTACTTTCGTTGCTGCTTCATCACTGTAGTTTTGTTACTGTTATGATTTGTAACATAAATATCTGTGTTTTCCAGTGGTCTTAGGTGACCCCCAGAGGGGTCGTGACCCAGGTTAGAGTCACTGCTTTGGAGCCAGTGCTGTGGTCTGGTACCTTGACTACTTTGAGAGAGCAAGGTTAATTATCTTCCTTGGATATTTTCCCAGGTTCTGAACCAAGGGGCTGAGAAGAGACACTTTGGGCCCTTAGAACTGTACTGTTCTAATCTAACCATGTATATCCATAATCTTCATGTAACAGGGGCCAAATGTGTTCAGTGTGGTGGGAGAAGGGCAGGAGAAGGGCACACACACACACACACACACACACACACACGCGTGCCATTGTAAACGTGTGTGTGTGTGTGTGTGTGTGTGTGTGTGTGTCTTAGGATTCTGTGAAGGCTGTGTTTAGTTACATTACATTTCCTTGAGGCCTTGTTAGAGAGCATCTTCATCTTTTTGGAGTATGGAGCCGGAAGGATTCTGGTCACCATGGGAAGTGAGTCTCATTGAAGACTCTAAAGGCACCAGAATGAATTGAAACTACGGCTGAAAGAAAGGTTAGCCAGTCTCTAACTTTTTTGCTGAGGGCGTTGTAGCTCACAGGGCTGTGAGGGCAGGACTAACGTCAAGTTTATATACACAATCTAAACATGCTATTTTAAGCAGAAAGACGACACACCTGGAAAACGAGGTTGGCATTCTCATGCATTCCAAAAATTTCTGGATCATCTATCAAAGGCAGATCTTCAATGTAGTCCTTAAACTCTTGGAGACTGTCAGCCAAAGGGGAAAAATAGATGCCTGTTGATAAAAAGCACAGACGATAAATGTGTATGGAATGGATCAGCACTGTCTGACCCGGTTCTTACTTTAATTAAAAACTTATTTCTCTGTGTGTGTCTTCCCATGGGCATGAACATGTAAGTGCATTTGCCCGTGGAGACCAGAAGGAGGGTGTTGGGTTCCCTGAAGCTGGAGTGACAGGTGATTGTGAGCCAGCCAACATGGGTGCTGCGAACAGAATTCATGTCCTCTCCAAGAACAGTTTGTGCTCTTCATCTTCAGCCACTGTGCTAGCCCTATAGTTACACTAATTTTCCTTGAGGCCTTGAGCATCAGAGATTAGCATCATGATCTTTTCAGAGTATGGAGCCCAGAAGGGTTCTGGACACTGTTGGAAGTGAGTCTCATGAAGGATCCAAGTTTATGCTCATGTTAGAAATGGTCTTTGCATGGATTTGATAAGTAGATTCTAATTCGGCAAATCAAAGGCTACATTTGCAAAATGTTGAAATATAGCGTCACTGCCCTTTCCCTAATGATGCCAAGACATACAGCTGATTTGAAGCAGTGTCTAGGAACCCAACAATAGGAGCTTTTGTGAGCTTGCACTGTAGTAATCAGATTTCTTCCTCTAAAGAACTGACACCCAAGGCCATTGATCTATTTACTGTCTGACCCCAAATGAGTTACCTCCAATTCATACACCTTCATTACTCAGTATTTGGTAATGGAAGGATTCTCTAGTTATATTAAAAATGCATCATTCCATAGCTCTGAAAATGCATTTAGATATAATACAATCAAACTTAATACAAAGCAAATTCATAGTAGTTGCTATATAATATGCAGTATTGTGTTCTTGCTACCGAACCAGCTCTGACAGTGTCAAACATGGGGATGGGATAAAACTGTGAGGATGGACAGGGCACCTTGTTGGAAACCTGAAAGGCGCTGTCTGAGGCTTCCAGGGAAGGGACTTTTTGCACAAAAGTCATTTACCTGATTCAGAGTATTTATAATCAGCGGTCAATGTTTCAGGAGAGAAAAATTTTTTCAAGACAGTTCGAAGGCATCTCTGATCCCAGGTGTCAGTCACTCTCCCGCCGTAGGTGATTTCACCTGAAAGGGAGCTTGCATTTTAATACATTACTATTTATTCTTTTACATTAGTAAACATACCCAAATTTTATTTGGTTTATTTATATGCATATTTAGTTGGTATTGAAAGTAGTTGCTATATTTCTCTAATAAGCCAATTTTTAAAAAGCAGAAGAAATCTAACGTGTATGCTCTCCTAACTATTTTACTTTAGTTTTTAAAAGTTATATGTGTATGTATGTGATCCTGTATGAGTTTATGCACAATGTGTATGCAGGAGCCTATAGAGGCCAGAAGACAGTGGTTGGGACTGGTGTTAGAGGCAGTCGTGAGCTTCCATATCAGTGCTGGGTCCTCTGCAAGAGCAGTGAGTGCTCTTAACCACTGAACCATCTCTTCAGTCCCACAATTTTATTTTTTTTTCAAATAACAGAAACTAAAGCTATTGGGCTCTACTGAAGAATTTCTTCCTTTTTCCTTTGTTTCAGAATGTTCTTGAGTGTTGACCACCCCCCCAACTGTCAGATTCTAAAATGTACTCACTTTCCATGAAACACTGCTTTTGTTGAGCTCACTAAGAAAACAGACCTCACATTTATAGAAAGATCGTCGATCTGTACACACCTCATAAATTATTGCTATCAAGCCAGGAAGGAAAGATGGATCCAAAGTGAAAGAGAGAGCTTGTCTGTCAGAGAACAAGTCAGGGGGAATTCAAATTTATGGTTGCACTGTCTGTCTCTCCAGAGATGCATCACCCAACATGCTTCAGTGTTGCTCAAAAACATGAGCAGGAGGAACCACATGGAATGATTTTTAATGTTGATATAATGCCTTGGGGGAAATTCTAGTTCCATTGGCACAATTCACTGTTTATTACTGTAGTGTTCCCGGAAGGATTTCATGTATGATAGGACATTGCCAAGGTTGACGTAAGACTTTAACATACTGACGCATCTTAAATATTTGAAGAAGTTCCTGGGGTGAAGGAGATGGCTGTCAGCAAAGTGTCTGCTGTACCAGCATGAGAAGCTGAGCCTGGATCCCTAGCATCTACATCAAAGCCTTGTGGCTTGTGTCTGTACTCCCAGAACTGGGGGTGAGGGCAGAGACAGGTGGATCCTTAGAGTTCATTGGCCAGTCAGCCTAGCCAAATAATGAGCTCCAGGTTCAGTGAGAGACCCTGCCTCAAAGAGTGAGGTGGAAAGCTACCAGTGGTCACAGCCCCAAAGACAAATGGCTCTCCCTTTGCCTAGGGGGAGTGGGGGAGGGGAGGAGGGAGGTAGATATGACTAAGATACACTGGATATGTATATGAAATTTTCAAGGAATAAAAAAATTGGTTGAGTAGCACACTGAATGTTGGCCTCTAGATTTTACATGTACACACATGTACAACCATACACATGGGTAGTACATACATCTCTCTCTCTCTCTCTCTCTCTCTCACACACACAAATGACGTCTGTATTATTGCTACATTATTGTATTATTATTGGGGAGAAATGTCTCCCCAATTTTCTATGTGCAAATATTCTCATGACATGCTTATTGCTACTGTAAGTTCACAAAGGGGACATCAGTTGTCATTGCCAACATTAAACACTGGAGGAGGACACAGTCTTCACAGGGGCCAGGCAGGTGTAAATCAACAGCTCTGTTCCACAGCCAGATGCCCAGGCCCCGTGCACACACTGACCAGTAATGTAAATGAGCGCATCCCAGGGGATCTTCCCTTCGTGACAGTAAAGGTTGAGGTTCAGTAAGGCACATTCTCTGTCACTGTCGTTAAATTCATAGCAGATATTCCAGCCTAGGGGGCCAAACTTCTTTCTCTCCTAGAATGGAAGATGAAAACATTCTGAGACACGGCTGATGAGGTTAATTTTGTACAATGATGATGAAGTGAATTTTCGGTATTGAAAAAATAAAAGTTTTCATTAATGGTGGGCGTCCCCATATAGCAACTGGTTAAAAACATTTGGTTCAGCTTCAGTCAGGCTTTTACCAAACAGGCCACAGACATCTTCATTCAATGTTCCCCATGTTTCTAAAAGAAAATCTGTCATGGGAGATTTGGCAGGTCTATCAAAAGAAACTTTGTTCTGCAGAGTAAAATAAAATATTTCAAGCTAGGAAAAAACCCTCACCTCACCTAGAGTTTGGCATAAAACACACTATAAGTATGAGAGAGAAAGGGAAATGGGAGGGGAGGGAGGGAGAGAGAGAGAGAGAATTCTTGTCCTGGTTTTATTTCCATAGCTGTGATAAAATATTCGACAAAAACAACCTAAAGGAGAAAGGGTTTATCTTTACTTTAGCTCCAGGTTACAGCCCACCACCATGGGGAAGCCATGGCAGCGGGAACTCCAGGTTACAGCCCATCACCATGGGGAAGCAATGACATTGGGAACTCCAGGTTACAGCCCATCACCATGGGGAAGCCATGGCATTGGGAACTCCAGGTTACAGTCCACCACCATGGGGAAGCCAGGGCAGCAGGAACTCGAAGCAAGTGGCCCCATCACACACACAGGCAAGAGCAGAGAGAATGCTCTGCTTCCTTTACTCTTACACAACTCAAGATCCAAGCCCAGGGCATGGTGCCACCTGCAGTGGGCTGGGTCTTCCCACACCAATTAATAATCAAGACAATCTCCCATAGACACCGCGTCAGGCCAAGCTGATCTCGACAACCCTGCATTGGTTCTAGGTTGTGTCAAGTTGCATTTAGAACTAACCATCACATCACCATCTCTGCTGTTTTAAGGAGTTTTTCTATGCCTCGTGGTCATGCCATACCATGCTGGTTACCTGATGACTTCTCCATGGTGACATCAATAACTGTAGACAACTAAAGTTGGTATACATAATCACAATCTCTGTGTCATCACAGTGAAATTCCCCCTTTAATATTCTACTACCCCCAACTTCTTAATTTTAAACTAATGGTTGGCTCAGAAGTTGGTTCCATATTCTCTCCTGTAGGTCAAACTTCGACTAAATGTTATACAGTTCCATCTATGGAGTTTCTGATCTCCCCAGGCCATTTGTTTGTTTATTCCATGTCTTGCATCTTTACCCATCCCTTTTCTTCCAATGCCTCTTTCTCTGTAGAGCCCACACAGTTGAAAACCAGGAAGCTAGTCTAACCAATAACACCTAGAGATAGGTAAAGAGTCAGAATTTGAGCACAGGGCCACAGGGTGTATAATGGACCAAGTAATACATCTTGAACAGACGGAAGGAAACTGGTGCTGCTTTGAAAGTTACCTTTCAGAGGGTTTAGGGTTTTAGTTAGGGGTAAGGAGGAGTCTCTTAAAGGTGGTGAACTCATCCTGAGGAGCAGGTAGGAGTGAACTACCACAAGGACAATATGTGAACTGAACTGAGTGTGGTGACATGCACCTGCTGACCCAGCTTCTGGGAGGCTAAGGCAGGAGGGCGAAAAGTCAAGGGAAGTCTGGGCTGTGTGGTAGATTGTACAAAAGTAAAGATTGTGCCTTAAAACAACAACCAACAAAAAATAAGGTGACCTTGAAGACTGGCAAAATATATGTGGGTGAGTAAAGGATAAAAATATTCTTGGAGTTTTTATTGTAGGTTATTGAGTGAAAGGGACCACCAGTTTTGGGACTGGATTCTGGAGGGGAAGTGGATTTGGGGTATGAGGCAGAGTTGAGCTGTTGAACTGGGCCTCATGCATTCACCTGGGCGATGGTATTCTCTAGGCAGATCAGGATAGAGGCAAGAGCTGGGGCTGTGGGATGCTTAGGCAAGGAAGGGCACAGAGATTGGCGGCTGAGCTAAATAAACTTTGGTTCCAACACAGAGTGGGCCCTTAGAGTTTCAAAATGCCATTTTCAAGTTTTCACTTATGTCTTAACTATTTACATATTTCTAATATAGACCACTTCTTTATTGCTGTTAAAAAGCAGAATTGGAGTCTAGAGCAAGATGCCCAATGGGTTAAGAGTGCTTGCTGCCCTTCCAGAGCATTCAAGTGTGGGTCCCAGCACCCATGCCAGGTGGCTCATGACTGTTTCTAACTCCAGAATCAGAGGATCCAACACCGTCTTTTGGTTGGCCCAAGCACCCACACATATGTGGTATACACACACTCAGACACATACACATACAAAAAAATAAATAGAAATAAGCAAATCTTTAAAAAAAGCAGAATGGAGTATACCTGAATAATTGCGTGGAAGAAACAAATGCCAAATATTAGTTGTCTCCATTTTCTTCCAAGTATATTCTCTTCAAAAAATGAAGGTGTCATTTCAGTAAAGGCTCTCCTGATATTTGCACGTAAGCCTTTTGGAGGCTCATTGGTTACCTGGATTTAGAGAACATACATGACAGAGGAGATGATTTCATAGGGTTGCATTATTTCCAGATAGCATGGATATACTGGAGTCACAGATATGGATAACTGATACGAATGGGGCATTTTTGGAATGGTCAGGCCTACTCTGTGTTTTGTGTGTGTGTGTGTGTGTGTGTGTGTGTGTGTGTGTGTGTGTGTGTGGTTATGTGCACACCCATGTATGCTCAGGGGCTAGAGGAGGATGTCAGATGTTCTACTTATCATTCTCTATCTTATTTATTTGAGACAGAGTCTCTCACTGACCCTAGAGTGAGCGTGGCAAGTCCCAGTAGTTTTCTTAACTCTGCCTTCCATAGCACTGGGGCTATAGGTATATATGTTATGCCTGGCTTTTTATATGAGTGCTGGGGATTTGAACTCAGCTCCTCATGCTTGCACAGCAAGTTCTATTACTCACTGAGCCATCTCCCCAGTACTGCTATGTTTTGTCTTGTTTATCCACAGACCATGGAGAACAGAGCCTAGTGGGGTCTTTAGAACTACCATGGTTGAACCACCATCACAAGAACCCCAGATGCTTCCATTAAACATAAGACAGAAGCCTAGTAATTCTCCATTGGATCTGTGGTCATCTCAAAATACAGAACTATCCTGCATACTTTTCCACTATGTCCCATGACATGAGGGGAGGGAGGCAAGAGGCGTCTCTTGTTTCTCATATGCAAAGATTTCCCTCATATTGGAAACTTACTGCACCGAAACCCAGAAACTGGAGCCCTCCTGTCTGTCAAATGCAGAAACAGTCCCTTAGCTCTGGGAGGGGACCATCCTCCTAACTCTATGCACGTAGCATTTTCTTGCAGAGGGGAGGGTCGGAAGAGTTGAATGGCCAGTAGACCAGGACACGCAAAAATGAGAACTGTCTTGGGAAACCCCTTCCCTGCCTGCTCTTACAGTCCCTTATGTGGGTCTCTGCAAGATCTGGGACCCCTGGAGCCCTGGGTGGATACTCAGAGACCAGTTCTCTCACATTCTAGTTGTTTGCATACATTACCTTGACAGAGTTCTGGAGGACTGTCACAGGAAATGTGGAACTAGGCATGGAGCTTAGAAAAAGCCGGAACGTCTCCTTAATTGTCTGATCTGTTAAAACAAAGACAAAACAACAGGAAAGAAAACAGATAGCTTGTAGGAGTCCATTTCTGTGAGAAATAGTTATTCTAGGGAAGGAAAACAGTGCTGTGAAAGACTCAGTTTATACAGTTCAAGCATACCATAAACTGTAGGTCTGGAAGCTGGCATGCTTCCATAAAGAAATTAGACATATCAATAAAGTATTTACCTTTATTTATTTAATATATATTTTTATTGGTTCTTTGAGAATTTTTAATCATCCCATCTTCTCCCTGAACTTCTCCCATATCCCCTTCATATAACTTTGAGTCTTTTTTTACACCCATCAAGTCCAATTTGTGCTGCTCAAATATTCTTAGATGTGTGGCCTTCCAGTGAAGCATGCACACCTTACCAGGGGCCACATTCAGCAGAAATTGACTCTCCCTCTCCCAGCAGCTATCAATTACCAATATAGCTCTTCGGCTGGGGGTGGTGTTGTTCGAATCTTAAATGGTCTTATTAATAGAAAACCCTGAGCCAGATATTGGGGTAAAAGCTGAAAGATCAGAGAAACAGAGCAAGCCACAGCCAACCTCCCCTTGCCAACTCCTCAGCTGACCCTGAAAGCCTCTGAGTCCTCACTGGAAAGGCCTCAGCCAAAAAGAGCCTTTAGTTCCTGTCTCCTCAGGCCTTATATACTTTTCTCCACCCTGCCATATTACTTACTGGGATTAAAAGCATGTGTGCTTCCCAAGCAAAGGCATGAGATCTCAAGTGCTGGGATAAAAGGTGTGTGCCACCACTGCCTGGCTCTGTTTCTCTCCTATACTGGATCAATCTCATGTAGTCCAGGGTGGCCTTGAACTCACAGAGATCCAGACAGATCTCTGCCTCCTGAGTGCTAGGATTAAAGGTGTGTGCCACCACTGCCTGACCTCTATGTCTAATCTAGTGTCTGGCTTTGTCCTCTGATCCTCAGGCAAGCTTTATTAGGGTACCCAGTACATCACCACAGGGTGGTACCTCATGCCCACCTCCTCTCAGTCTTTAAAGACTTCTTGAAGAGCTGGCAAGAAGAGGAAGGAGACCTGCTGCCAGGAACTGCTTTTGTGTCCCTGGACCCTGACCTGTAGTGAAGACCTTGTCGTTTCTCATTGGGTGTGAGATCATTTCCCCTCTGTCCATTTCCCTTTTAAATGTATAGGGATGGCATTGGGGATGAGGGGCCTTCCAGGGAAGGTGACTTAGTGACCAAGGCAGCTGGGTACCCTGTAAAGAAGCACTGTTTCCTCAAGAGGCACAGTGAGCAAATGAGACAAGAGTCATATAGCTCTTATTTACCCTCTCTGAAAGCTTTTCATAGTTGGCAAGGTCCCAGAGAAAGGGTCATGGATACCCTAGGGCATTTGGTGCTCTCCCTATGGCATCCTGGTTCTGATTTTTTTTGGAGATAACACAAACCAGGCTGGCCTTGAACTCACAGAGATCCACTTGCCCTTGCCTTCAGAGTACTGGGATTGAAGGTGTGCACCACCACACCTAGTCCTATACTTTTTTCTATTTCTACTTTGTTTTTATTTTAGGTATCGTGTCTTGTATGTAGCCCAGGCTGGTCTTGAACTTGCCTTGTAGCCAAAGATGACTTCGCACTCCTGATCTGGCTGCCTTTATGTCTCAAGTGTAGGGATTCAAGGAAAACGCCACAATGCTGAGGCTGTGCTTTTCATTGTATAGTGTAAGGTTTAATGTCTTTTCTTGACCCAAGCCTGTTTTTCTGTTTCTTTTCATCCCACCCATAAGATACATTTCGAGTTCAGGTGGCTTCCCACAGAACTCGAGGTGGATCAGGTGGTTCGGTGTGCCACCCCTTACTCGGAGTTCAAAGGCCTGCTTTTGAATCCTGATTGGGTGGAACTTGACCCAATTTCCCTACTGCTCAGATCTTTCTTCTCAATAGGAGAAAGCATGAGGTCTATAACGGAGAATTGTCATTAGACTGCCTGGACAAGAAAAGCTGTTTGAGGATGGTGTCATTACTCAGAAGCAATGCGCACAACTCACTTGGATCTGTGAAGGTTTTGATCAGCTCTTCCATTGCCAACATCCAGGAGACGGCAAGATGGCAGTTCTGCAGAAACACCCAGTTTCCCGATTTCATTGCATCCTTGATCATCTTCTCAGCAATGGGGCCTTGGCCCTGTCCCAGTGAGATTGACTGCACTCTGAGGGGAGCAACAGTGCGGGCCTTTAGTGTGATTTTTAAGCAATATAGATCTTTTAATTAATTTAAAAATTACATTTGTCTACATTCTCTGCACACGTGTGTGTGACACATATACGTACATGGGTACTTAGGTTCCATGGTGTGCATATGGAAGTCACAGGACAGTCACAGGAGACGGATCTCTCCTTCCCCAGTGTGGGACCCAGGGACTGAACTTAGGTCATTAAGCTTGGCTGCAGATGTCAGTGCTCAGTGAGTTTCAACTCACTGCATCATTCAGGTTGGCCATGAACGGGAAGTTCTCCTCCTCCACCTCCTGAGTGTTAGCATGACAGGTGTGCACAAGGACGCCCAGCTTGTGATCTTTTAAATGATCTCTCTTGTTTATATTTCATTTAAGAAGTATTTCCATACTTCAGGTGATGTTTTCTACATTATCTTCTATTTATTTATTGCTTTGTCTACCATGTTTATATCTACCAGTTATCAGGACTGATCTACATGCATAAAGTTCACTTTATGTGTATGGCCATCCCACTGACTCAGGACTACATAGAAACATGATCACTTTTTCTTCATTGCTCTGGAGTGTCACTTCATCGTAAATGTTTTCCCAAATTAAGTGGGTCTATTTCTGATTTTTCTATTCTCTTCTAGCCATCTGTTTATCTAGTTTTGACCAGGACCATAATGTCTAAATGACTCTTTCTAATAGTCATAGTAAGTCTTGACATGTGTTAAAACATATCATCTCATCTTGCTTAGCTTCAGTAATATTTCATTCCTTTTAACCATCATAAAGTGTGTGGTTCAGTGTATTCACAACGCTGAATCGCTGGTGAGTCACTGCTCATTCCAGAAAGATTTTTCACACACCCCCCCCCAAGGAAACCTCATACCCACTGTTAGAGTTCTTCACAAAAACAGAACCAATAGAACACACACACACACACACACACACACACACACACACACACACACACACACTTACTGCAGATACATTCTCATGACACACACAATTGTGTGTATATGTTCCTATGTAAGATATAGTGGGTATTGGCTCATGTGATCATGGAGACCAGGCCAACCCACAGTCTTCCACCCATAAGCTGATTGTGTAGAAATCGTGCTGGTAATTTGATTTGGTCTGAGCCCACAGGCTTTAAGACAGGGTGCCAGTGCCAAAGGAACACGTCTTCAGCCATTCTTTCTGTGCCTTTCTCTGGTTCCCTCCTGGGACTTTCACATTTACATCTCTCAGGCTTCTACTAATTTTTCTTCATCCTTTGTCTTTCTGCTCTGCACAATCTCAGTTGACCTGTGTTCACATCCACTGTGTCTGTTTCCTGCCTCCTCACATGTGTGTCGCCCCCTTCAATGCAACCTCCATTTCAGCATTGGGTTTCTGACCTCTATAATTTCTTTCTGCTTTCTTTACGGAAACCCTGCTTATGATATTTTTCTTTGGGTGAGACATCTTTTGTGTTTTCCCTCAGTCCCTTGTCTGTGCTTTCTTTTAGCTGTTATGAATAAAATTAAAACAGTCCAAGTTTTTGTTATTCAAATATTGAATATTCTTATTTATATGTGGAAGATAAAAAGTTGATGTTTTTTGCTTTTTGTTTTTCGAGACAGGGTTTCTCTGTGTAACAGCTGTGTCTGTCCTAAAACTCACTCTGTAGACCAGGCTGGCCTCAAACTCACAGAGCTCTACCTGCCTCTGCCTCTCCAGTGCCGGGATTAAAGGTGTGAGCCACCGCCACCTGGCTAAAAAGTTGATTTTAAAGACATATAGAATAGGAACATGGTTCAAACTGACCCTGGGAAGGGGTTTTGGTAAGGAATAAAGGAAAACCAACAGGTGCAGGGTGCAGGTGGACAGGAAGATTCTACGAACTGGTTGACAACAGTTAACTGCATATTTCAAAATTGCTGGTAGAGAGGATTTTGATGGAGATGTCAATCACACATATCTGATCTTAACACACAGTATACAAGTCTGATGACATGTAACTCATAGTTACTATGTGTGTGTATATATATAATATATATAATACATATAATGTATATATACTTATAGTAACTCGTAGTTACTGTGAATCAGTTAAAACGTATTTTAAAAGCTTTATTATGTTAAGTTCAGTGTGTTACAGTCTTCACAGAAAGTTGCTAATTATTTCCCCTGAGAATGAACCATACACTCCCATTTTTCTTGTTTCTTTGGTTGCACTTCAATTTTTTGAAATGTAGATTTTTTTGAATATGTAATATGGAAACTATAGAAATCAGGTTGTTGCCTCTCTCTGATGCTTACTATTGCTATTGTGTGGTTGCTATTTTTTATTTAGTGACTTCTCAAATGTCTGTATTCTTTGCAATGTATACACGCTGATCTGTCTGGTGGTGGGCTTAGTGGTCAGCCGGAAGCGAAGAGGTTTCATCCAGTGTCTGGAGTGACAGCAAATGACTGATTTGCATGTGGACTCTGTATGTCTGCATGCTCATCAGGGAAGGAGAGAACTCAGCCTGCCTGCCTGTCAAACTGGGGCATGGTGCTTTCCAGACTTCAGGATCAGACTGAAGCAACGGCTCTTCTTAGGTCTCAAGACCTTGGCCTGGAGCTCATACCATCACCTGTCCTGGATCTCTGCCTCCCAGACTTGGACTGGAGTTATACATTATCAGCTCTTCAGAACCTCCAGGGTGCTGACTGCAGAACTTGGACCTCTCAGACTCCATAATTACATGATCCAACTCCTTATAATAAATTTCTATACATAAACATACAAGCACACACACACACACACACACACACACACACACACACACACCCCACATCAGTAGTCTATGATTCTGTTTCTTTGCAGAAGCTTAACAAATATGGACCATGAAACCTAAATGAAGAAATGGGATCCATCATCTCTCTGTAATTCTCCGTCCAGGGACCAGGCCATACCAACAACTTCAACTGTATCCCATTGAGCTAGAGGTCATCTTGAGAAAGATGAAATTATAAGGACATAAAAATTCTGTTCTTAAACATATTTGAACATAAGGAGCAAGATTCATTCTTTTTATGATTATTGATTGATAATCATGTATTAAATGCTACACAGGTTCTAATATATTTCCACTAGATTAAACTTTAATTTTAGGCAATCTCTCTTTGGCTCAGATAAAATTTACACCTGTGCTTATGATTCTGACCCCCCTTTAATGATACACATGGCTGAGTATTAAGCCAGTTTATTTAGTAAGGGCTGTTTGAATGGAAAAACCCTGCTCCATAGGGGAGGAACACAGATGTACTTTAGTATATTGTTGATATGGACAATAACAATGTTATATATAATACACATATGTACACACACACACACACACACAAACATATATAACTATAACCTCATGGTGTGATCTTACCGTTCTGCATACCCACTCTCCCGGGCAAACCTTTGAAAGGCGCCCATGGGATCAGAGCCTGTGCTCAAGATGAACACCAGGGGTGTGCTACTTGACATGTCCTGGTACAGAGTGGCCAGGTCTACTGGGGGTGTCTCGATAAACTGCTTGCCAAGATTCTCTATCACAAAGTCTGTAAGAGCAAAAACCACCTGAAAGTTGGAAAGGAAAAAAATGTTAAAAGTAGTATGCTGGATAAGGATGCTTGACATTCTTATCCTAATTTTTTCTCTCTTAGATGAGGGCACTCTGTACTTTGGTATTTAAAAAAGAACTTATTTTATTTTTAATTATGTGTATGTCTTCATGTGGGTATGCGCAAATGAATATAGGTACCGTTAGCGGCCAGAAGAGGGCCTGAATCCCCTGGAGCTGCATATGCCATGTGTGTGCAAGTTACCAGCTGTTAGCTGTCTGAGCTGGGTGCTGGGAACCAAAATTAGGACCTCTGTGTGTGTGTGTGTGTGTGTGTGTGTGTGTGTGTGTGTGTGTGTGTGTGTGTGTACATGCACTCTAGAGGGCATATGCATGTATGAAAGTCAGAAGACAACTTTAGAAGGTTGGTTCTCTCTTTCCGCCGTGGGATCAGGGCACTGAGCTCAGATCACTACGTTTGTACAGCAAGTGCTTTTACCCACTGAGCCTTCTTGCTGACTCACTAAGAATTTTTTTTTAGAATGAAATTTCATCTTTGGGTCTAAACATGCTGCTTCTGAAGAAGGCTGAGTTTGTGTATAAGACTGCAGTACTTCATGGAGATCACCTATGCTGGAATGTCTCTTCTCCTGAAGGAACATTTGACTCCAGCAGGTAGGACCATCGGACACCCAATGGCCCTGCTTTAGAACAGACTGGGAACAACAGGTTAGGCACCTTACAGTCTGGACACGAGATCTTGTCTCTCTCTGGTCTTATCTGTTCTAAAACTTCAACAGGTACTTTATCTGGGTAGGATTCTAGATCTTCAGTTTGAAGTTTGAAACTTAATTTGGATTCTTTATTTCACACTCCAATTTCTTTTTTTCTTTCCATTTAGCTAATTATTTATTCAAGACAGGATCATATTGTCTGATCCTAGCTAGCCTGGAACTCACTATGTAGATCAGACTGACCTCACAGAGATCACAGAGATCTTGCCTGCAGATGAGATTGACCTCACAGAGATCACAGAGATCCATTTGCCTGCAGATGAGATTGACCTCACAGAGACCACAGAGATCCATTTGCCTCTATCTCAACAGTGCTGAGATTACAGGCATGTGTCACCACCCCTGGCTCCCAGCCCCGTTTATCTATCATGTCATTGTCTGGAGCAAACAGTGGGACAATGGTCCCGAATGATTTGATGAGGAAGGGGGATGCTTGGCATATTGCCATCTTTGAACCTCCTTTTCAGTGCGATCCTGTCTGCCTGCGGTCTTGGCTGATTTGGGTTTTTGAATACTCTGGAATGACTGGCTGAGGCCCATTTCTAAAACACAATCTGAATTCTAGACTCTTCCATGTTAATCTGTGAAGCAAAATTTGTTTGGCAGCATAAATCTTAAAAGATGTTTGGTTGAATGCACAGGCAAGAATTTTTAATACCTGCCATTTGTGGCTTTCCTCATAATTTTAGAGATGATTTTATTTTTATTTTAAATTATGTGTGTGTGTCTGAGTAGTTATGTGTTTGTGAGTGCAGTGCCCATAGAGGCCAGAAGAAGGAATCCTATCCCCTGGAGCTGGAATTACAGGCAGTAGCAAACTGCTTAATGTGGGTACTGGGAACTGAATTCGGGTCATCTGCAAAAGCAGTATATTCTCGGAACTGCTGAGCCATCTCTCCAGCTTCCTTTCATCATATGTAGAGAGCCCAGTTATGTATAAGCATAAGACTAGGAATTATAGCTAAAGCCTTTTAGTTTAGACTTTTAAGTGAAAGAGTCATAAACCTGATTCTCCACTCGGCTCCAGCATTTATTAAGATGAGGCCAGATCTTGCTTCATTGATACCTCTGCTCATCCCTTCAGTCCCCAGGGTTATTTCACGGAAAGTCTCATGTACCACATTGTTTTACCATGAAGGATTTTGGTATGTTTCTGTATGATAGTCTTTTAACAACATAGTTACACAGTTACTAATGATAACCTGTTAATTTCAAACATATAGCCAGCATTCACCTTTATCTGACTGAATTGTGTGTATGTATACATGCTTAAATAGCAATATGTTTAATGTAGAGTCAAAATAAAGCCTGTAATAAAGATTTCTCTCATACATCTATCCCTATTAAAAACTCTTCTTTTGAAAGCTAGAGAAATGACCCAGGGATTAAAAGCAACTTTCTGCTTTTGCAGAGGACCTGGTTTCAGTTCTTAGCACCTACATGGTTCCAAAGGATCCAGTGACCTCTTCTGACCTTGGCAGGTACCAGGCATGCACACATATGTGCAGGTGAAACACTAATACATAGAAAAAAAAATCTAATTTTTTTTAAAAAACAAAACCTTTTTTTCCCCCTTGAGAAGCAAACATGCATTTGCATAAAACAGACTGTATACCTTCAACATTTCTCACAGCTGAGAACTTTCTAGTCACAGAGCTCAACCACCAGAGCTCCTCTTTCTTTGGGACTCTTTCCTCCTAGTCACTGCTCTCTTTGCCAACATTCCGCTGCAGCCCCCGTCTCATTTTCCTTGAAGACTTTCCTTGTGTTTCAGAGCCTTCCTTCCCAAAGTGTTGCTGGGTCCTGGCCACTCTCCCACCATTCAAGGTGACACATGACAAGCTCAGGGTCAATGAGCACATTCAATATCCTAAACTCAGAGTTCCTTGTCCTGTAGTGCCAGGGCATCTCATCTCATCTCATCTCATCTCATCTCATCTCATCTCATCTCA